>CAJNJA010076108.1:0-21523 GCA_905231915.1 Symbiodinium necroappetens
GGTTACCTGCAGCCATGGCTTGTGATTTTGGGCAAAAAAGGTTCAACCCGGGATTTCTTGCGTGCCAGGCAACTGCACACCCGGCATGGAGGATTTTGTAGGTTTCGATTCGGTTTGGATGGAGCTTTGTTGAAAGTCACAGTTCCCGCACAGGTACGCCCACAAGTAACCCTTNNCCCCCCCCCCCCCCCCCCCACCCTTGTGCCGCAGGTCCTTGCCGAGCGAGCGGGGTCCGATGCCATTCCGGCGACGACAGGCCACAAGAGTCGATGAGTTATGTTTGAAATACTGGCAGTATCCCAGTACTAATCTTTCGAAGAGACGCAGTTCTTGAAGGTCGTTGGCGTGGACGCATAGGTTTGGATCCCGAATCAGCTGGACTCAACTACTACAAAGACTTGCAGTCCACGGAACCCAACTTCGAACCAAAGCCGTTTGATGATCTTCTCGAAAGTTCTGCTGTTCAGGTGACGAGAAGATCCTGGCGATCTCGCATGGGCTGTCGGAAGTTGACGTCCTACTGGAGGATGAGGAGGAGAAGTCTGATCCTCATACGTGAGCTGATGAGGAGCAATAACGGCCCATGTACAAGAGCATAGGGTTTGTGGAAAGAAAGGCCTTGGGGTCTAGAGTTGTGGGTGGCGTTTAGAGCATGTATTGAGTTTGAGGGCAAGCGCTGTAACCTGCATGTTCCTTGGTATAGCCTTTGCCAACACCGGCGGCATTGTTGTAGGTTGTCTGTGCAGATGTATGTGTGATTGCTTGCAGCCATGCCTCCACATACACTGGCCCCCGTAGATCTACCTGCAGACAGAAAGCGTCAACGGTTTCCGGCCCAGTTGTCTGGGGTTTCCGGAACGTCGCTTTCACCGTAAACCCCATCCAGACAAGAGGCAACACAAGCCCCAACCTAAACCCAGAACAGTCGAGCCTCCTCGGTTATAGTTCTTTTGCAGCGTGGGAGCTGAAAACCAGTGGCAGGCCTTGTTCCCGTGATGACTCCGCTGGGAAGGCAAGAACAAGCTATAATCATCCCGGCAGAGACCGTATAGTCAACGATCAGCATGAACAGTTGTCAACTACTGCTAGTGGCAGTCATTTCAATAGTAATAATACACTGTAGGTTCCACGTTCGCTTTTTCCATTCCTCCGAGGCCACCCCGGCGGATCCAACTCCATCCGAGGTCCGCCCGAGTCCGTAATTTAAGTCTTAAGGGGATCAGGCCGCTTCGGGCAAAAGGGTCCATGCGGGATATTCGATAATTTTAGGCCGCAGGCATCGGGGATTTTTTTTTTTTTTTTTTTGGGNNGGGGGGGGGGGTGGTACGAGCTTTAGTTTAGTCAGCGCGGGATTTAGATTGCCGGTGGAGGTGCGAAACTTTGATCCAGGCATGACAGATGCCGACTGTCCAATCCCCTAAGGATGTGTTCTATTGGACAACTTCTGTGCTATAGGAAGGAGACCGAGTTCAGGCGTTCCATCATCATTGTTTGACGCGTCTGCATACTCACAGGTGGATCCACGGCTGTGATGCTGATACGGTACGGCTGATGGTGATGCAGAGGATAACGGTGATGGTGCGGGCGGTGACTGTGTTGAAAATGATGACGATGAAGAGGAAGATGACAGCTGTGAGGAGATATCGGTCCTGACGCTGCCGGCAACGATAGCGAGGATGGTGTTGACTATTTGTCATACTGGTGATGGTCGCAAGGACGATGAGGGAAGGGGCGAGCACGCTTCCCTGGCTACCTGCGTACTACGTATCGTTGTCGCTTGATGACAGCAGCTTCTGCCATGAGCATAGTGTGGCTTCCATGCTCGGCCTTGTTGCGGCTGTTTCATTTGTACTGGCTTTGGTCAGTAAATCCCACATGTTGAGCCTTATGCACTGGCGGGGGCCTAGCCGAGGTGGGAGGAGAACTTGTCACTTTCCACAGCTAGGATGACCGCCGTCCAAGCCTGAGGAACATGCAATGCTGGACTTATCTGGACATGGTAAGACCGATGTCGCGACAAGGGCTCGGGATTCAGCATACCCCACAGGGTTTCGGAATGACATTGAACTCGTGCGCCTCATTTGCTGCTTGCAGGATTGAGAGCCTCTGAGACAGGAAATTGGGTCCCTAAGTGTGTCTGTTTCAAGTCAAAGTTATGTTCATCGTATTGGGCTTCAGGTGTGCTGGCTACCGTCCTTCCGCAACACTGAGCGTAACCCGCCTCGCAACATAACCCCATCTCGCCCCAAGCTCCTTCCGGGGCGGGTGGGGCAAAACCCAAATCCCTGAGACCTTACACCCTAAAGAGAACTCATATCGACGAACCCGACTGGTGGTTAGCCAGATCGCTGCTCGGATCACAGTTATTGTCGGCTCCAGGCACGAGGGCTTGAGGATCAAGCTTGGCCAAGCGCCATCGTAAGGTTCAGAAACAGAGTTGGATGCTCCCGAGGATCATTTCGCAGTCTCTCCTGGCCATGAAAGGAAGCACCGTCTTCACCATGAGTAGAAAGGATGAAATGGTCCTGGAGGCCTGGCTTATGGTGACGGAAGGGCCAGTTCTGAAAGCTGATGTAGCTTCGATAAGAAACCTTCTTTGCAAGGCATCTGCACAGGCTCCTTGAGGTTCGAGGGTAAGAGAAAAAATAGTAGATATAGTATCGAGGGTTATAGTATACAACTAGTATAGTAGAGTATGGTATATTTATTTGTAATATACTACTAGTATAGTAGATTATGGTATATATTTCTATGTAAGGTTGAGCGTCTTCGCTCCCTGACGCCATGCCTGCGGCCAAGCGCCCAGCGGCCTCGCCCAAAGAGGCGAGGAAGAAGAACGCCACGGGCGCTGCGCCTGCCGCGGTGGGGGAGCTTAGATCAAAGGAGGTTGTGACGTTGAATTATGTGTCTCCAAGAGGGCGTTTTACATGCCTTCGGCTTTGGGATGCTTCAGGTCTTCTTTGGTGAGGCAAGTTTGGGGACTTGTCGGATGTTTTTGGCATAGAAGAGACGGGAAGGCTGCTCTTGAAGTTGCGCCTATTTACAGCGCACAAGCTCTACAAGAGAGGACCATGAAAGTTTCAAAGGATCGCCTCGGTATGTTGTGGTCTTACCTCTGTTCTCTCGGACCCCGTGGATGAGCCCAGCGTCTCCCTTGAAGCCGTTGGACGTGCGCCTCCAACCGTTGGGTTGCAGAGTCTTGACATCATCTTGGCCACAGCGATGGCGCTTTACCAGACAGATCATGTGCTCTGAGTCAGACAGAGATGTAGAGAGAGACACAACCATAGCCCTGACGAAAGAAAGAGACAAGTAAATCATGTGATATCACGAGATCACGGCACTACTCTCCACAAGCAGCGCTCGCTACTTGTAGCTGCTACTGTATGAACAACAATACAAGTACTTGTGAACATGGGCATGTTGATGACGATCTTCTAACCCGGACAAACTAGAGGAGCACGGCCGGAAGACGTTGAAACCACTCCTCTCGTGGCTGCTGTGCTCTTGCACGGTCTACATAAGTCACTCAAGTGCACTGCTGCAAGACTTCCTGGGCCAGGGCGCCTGCTTGGAAGATGCCACCAATGCCAACGATGCAGTCGTGAGCCTCCGCTTGGCATTGCTCGGAATGACGAGTTGAATGGTTCAAGGTTGGGGCGAAATTGTGTGCTTCAAGCCGATTGTAGTATGTGTTCTGGGGCGGTTTCGCACGAGACTGTTCAAATTTGGGGCAGCCATCTGCTGCTCTATTCTCCTCAAGCTGTACAGATCGAAAAATGAACCTCCAGGTCTTGCTTTCTCAGGATTTAAACTTGAGGTGCCATTCATACACCCTATTGGACCCGACATGTGGTTCGAAGAGGTTTTGCCTTGTGTTTTGGCGAGTTTCGCGAAACTGCTTGGCAGTTTGACTGATGGCTGGCTTGGGCTTTAACATCGTTTGTATTCAGGGGGGGGTCGCTCCTGGAAAAAGCCATCGCGACCCTCAGCCATTCCTGCCCATGAAGCTGGCAACGAGCTCCAAACTGGCTCTGGTTCGTCCCCAATCCTGCCCAGGAAAGTGTTTGCAGCTGTGTCCGAGCCGAACTACGCGGTTCCCTGGGCCTACAAGCCCCAGGACGAAGTCGTTCCAGTGCGGGATGTGCGGCGTCCGAGTTTCTGGAAGACTCTCTGAGTTGGAACTTTCAGGTTCAGTATAGCTTGATCTAGGCGTCGCAAAACTTGGTACTGTAGTAGTATTCCTTTGTACTCCCTATGTGCATACACTATGACTATGACTATGATAGATCCCAAATATTCGGAGCCTACGCAGACCAAGTGTCAGGACAAAGCTTCAAGAAGGTATTGAAGGAGGGCGAGGTGCTTCAGCCACCGAGGGAGACCACTCCGACCTGCCACCATCGAAGAAATCATCCTCAGTTTTGGGTGCAGTTCAAGACCAGGACCCCCGATCCCGAAGCCCCCCTCCAACCTGAGGACGAAAAACGTAGACCCTGTTGAACCTAAACAGCTTTCAGGACGCACGAACAGGGACTGCCTTTGCCGTTGCCTGGGGCAAGGAGGGTACCTTGCAAGCATTGGAGAGGTTGTAGTGGCTCGGAGCTCGACGGTGTAAAACAAAGCAGCTGACCTGAGGTTGGAGAAGGGTGGAGGCTTAAGCTCTTATTAACTTATTTATTCATAGATTAGGTGAGCAATACTGATAACAATAATGACGGTAATGCCACAAATACTTTTGAGGCTTTACGAGTGGATCTGGCACCTGAGTTTGATGAAAGGCAAACAGTGGCTGCTCACCAACGCCCACGTCGTCCGTCATGCTGCGGTGGTGCAAGTGCGCAAGCGCGGAGACCACCAGAAGTTCATCGCAACTGTGCTGCTCGGCGGCCGTCCGTCAAGATGATGTACCTGCCTGTTTTGCGCACAAGTAGCTGATGAAGATCATGAGGAAACATCGCTAACACGGAGAAACTTGAAACGACCGCTCCCCCTACCCGCAGCAAGCAAGGCTTTGCGTTGGTTTAGACTGTGACTTGGCAGTGCTGTCGCCTGGCTGCAAACAACTCCTTATGTGCAGCACACCCTGGAACTGTACAGGTTTCATCAGGTTCCGTATTCCTGAAGTGTTCATCTTCCAGAAGGAGACCTGTAGCAACTTTACTGAGAGTGCTCTCAGAAGGGGTTAGATCCATGCTGTTGTTCTGGACAGTCCGGTCGCTCTGTAGGACGGCACACACTTGCATGTGTACAGAACTTTGTGCCGGGTGCGTCGTCCAGAAACAGCAAAGGCTCGCTGGGTCCTAAACCATCGTGAAAGAGAGGGGTTTGTTGCGCGGAGTGGGAAATTGGGCCGGTGACCGCTCTCTCGGTGCAAGCCATGCTAAGGACAAAGGTTTTTACTGTTGTAACAAGCTGCTTTGTTGCTATTGTCAGATTGTAATCGTCTGTGCATAGTGGATGTGGGCACTCTTGCTGTAGTCTGATTTCGGAAGTTGAATCTAAGGACTGTCAGCAGTGCCAAGTTCTGGGAAGGCCTCCCTCGTGTGGTGTTGACGCATGGCAGCGGCAAGATGTCATGTGCCCCACATATGGCAAGGGTCCAAAACCTGAGCCCTGAACTGCGGTACTGTTTTTGGATGACTTCTTGTGGCTCGGATCCGTTTGTATACAAGCAAAGCACGTAGATTACGAAGCACTGCTGCAATTATGGGGTAGGGTATGTCCCAAACCCCAACGACACTGTTTGTGGGACCAAACTTCGTCTTTCGGTGCCTGCACTTGGCCCACACGACCTTTGTAACGACCCAAAGAAGAGTTCTCATCGAAGTCTCGAAGCCGCCCGAAGACTGAGCCCCCGGAGCTGCAAAGTCGTCCTTTGAGGAGCGTGGAGCTGCCGAAGCTGCAGGACGAGGCCTGGGGCAATCGGTAACATAGAAGCCTGAATAATGAGAACTACTAGTCTGGGGGTTCCTTATAGAACTAGAGTCAAATAATCTAACATACCCCAACACCCTATTCTAATCATTAAGGCTTCTATAGTAGCCCGTGGCACTCATGTGAAAATGAGCATAATTAGCCGCGACACAGACACTGACTCCGGCACCACCCGACACTACTGCGGCTCAGCAGCTGTACAACTTTTTCCCATTCACGAGCCCGCAGGTCACCGTCGTGGGCTACCCTATTGGTGGAGACAATGCTTGCGTTACTGTGGGCGTTGTCAGTAGAATTGACATGCAGAGATACAACGTGCCCCGGCTGCTCTGTTTGCATGAGAAATCCGAGAGCTTCAAAGCAACACCTGCAAAAGAGCCCTGCGATCTATCTACTTAACCTACACTGAAGACCCCGAAAACATCTCCCCGAAAACCTCTACAGGACCTTACGGACTGAACTCGACAAGTGAGCCCTCGCACTTCTAAGGTCCTCCTGGTTCTTTCAGAAGCCCGGACCACAAGCCGAACTAGACTCACTAGACATCAGGTGATAGATACATTTAAAAGAAGTCCCAAGACCCGAAAGCTTGAATTCAACGCTAAACCCGAAGCTGCCCTAAACCTAACCCCTGTGACAACAGCCTAACTCAGGTATGTTGGAGTCGAAGTTTACTCGCTATTCAGATTGATGCGGCCATCAATCCCGGGAACAGCGGGGGTCCCTGCTTTCACGAGGAGTGCAAAGGTGGACTCAGGGCTTTTCCGGCTTACCTCGTACAGGTCAGGGGTTTAGGGTAACCGGGCTCGAGTTAAGGATTTAGGGTTGTGGGCATGAAGATGTAGGCAAGAGATGTCAAAGACTGGCATGCCATTGTCAGACCATTTTGTCTTGGAGAACCAAAGCTTCGACGAAGACCCCGCTAGTGAATGGCAAAATCCAAACCGCAAGTTGTCCCACCGAAAGACTGGCAGGAGAGCGGCTCTGTGGAATGCATCGGCGTAGCCTTCCAGGCAGGGAGTGTTGATCCCTGATTAACACCTTTCTGTCATGTTAGAATTGGGATCTATGTTTAGTAGAACGTTAGCGGCTTTGTTGATCAAGGTTCCCCGGTAGTTGTGAGGCCTATGCTAAAACCACATTGTCACCGCTGAAACTGAGTGCTGCTTTCGCAACCTTGGGAGAAGGGGTCCAGGGGACGGCTGGACATCGTTGAGCCTCATTCGTCTGCTTGGGCTGCACGCCTGGGAGAATGAACGCCTACATCCACAAAGCCCTAAATCCGTGCTCAAGCTGGGGTGGGCCACCGGGAACCAGCTCCTGCGCAGCGTGCCAAACCCAGGACGGGACCTGCGACTGGATGAACCTTCGCTCATGGCCTCTGAATCAAGCCTCATCTATGTCACTGTTGCTGTGGCTCGGGCCATGATCACTGTCGAATACGTGGTGTCTCTCGTTTTCCGCACTGCGACTTCTCTGCGACTTCAATCGCCCGTGCAGGTTCTGGGTCGCGATGATGCCGAGAACATTGGCTACATCATCCCTTCTGAGGCCTCGGATTGCAAGTTTGGAAAGGGCTTTGCAAGGTATAAATGGCTATTCTGGAATCCGTCCGGAGCAGATTTGCAGCAGATCTGAAGATGCTGCAAAGATCGGTGTTGAGACCCAGCAGTCTAAGCTCATGAAGCTCAATTGTCAACAGCAGTGAGCCACTGTGAGCCCTTTCCTCACGCCTAAGTTGAAATCCTTAAAGCCCCAAACAAAATTAGCCAGCCTTAAGCCCTAGGCACGTAATTTTGCAGCTCAACAGGTGGTGAACCATTTCTTAGTGGACTACGTGAAGCACAAGTCCTATACCGGCTTTGGCAGCTGCGGCTTCACAATCCAGGCCCTCGAGAACGGCCCGAGACTTGCTACTGTAGCACACTAAATCACTAAAGCCCTACACGTTTTGGGGTTTCAGGGTTCAGGGGTTTCGGTTTTAGATGGCGCTGGAATTGGCCTGCACGGGATTTAGATTTGGGTTTCGGGGTTTGCAGCATAGGACTTTCGGGGTGCAGTAGGGCGTTAATGTGGAATCTTTGCCTGGTTCGCAGCCCATAAAGCTGGCAGTCAGAAAAGGCTTGATCCACTGCTTTGCTTTCTCTGCCTGCGAATGTGCCTTGAGCCTGTGTCCTGAGTCATAAGTACTGTCTTTCACGTCCCAGATGCCTTTCCGATAAGGATGCGCCATGCTCTCGGCTTGAAGAATGGAGAGACGCTGAGCTTTGATTTGGGACGGGTTTTGGGCCAGACCCCCTCTCAGCGCGGGTTCCGGTCCTGGTTTGAACAATGCGTCTGGCAGGTGATGGCCAGATACACATCCTTCTGCGATTTGGGAAGACTGTCGAAGTTGGAGAGCATTTTCAGTGTATGGGAAGGTGAGCATAGTCTTCTGAACCTTCATAGGTTGTTATTACAGCAGTTAGCAGTAGCTAGCTGTCACGGCATGACAATCATACCTGCTGCAAGGCAACCGCTGTTCAACTCAATCAGCCAGGCTCGATGCTGAAAGCTTTGGTCCCTGAACCGTTCGGTTGTAAGGCCGAAATTGCTGAGGAAGAAGGAAGAAGAAGCATGGGGATGATCATGCTGCTGGTGTCAGCCATGGTGACGATGATAGTTAGGCGACGGTGATCCTAGTGACTTCAATGGAAGCCAACTCCAAGGAGCGGCATCTTAGTTCGCCGAGTGGATCCGTCCTCTTCAGCTGGCAAGGCGATCCAAAAGCAAAAAGTTTTTTTAGCTCCTAATCCGGGTGAAGCGGGTGAAATGGACACCAGAAAACTTGAACATTGTCAGAGGGGCACTCGGCACTGAGAGTGGAACCTTCGGAGACGGAAAAGAGGTTTGGGCTCTGAGGGCAGCGGATTTTAATCCAGCCTGATGTTGGGTTTACAGCTGCGAGTGACTCCGGTGGTAGTGGTAGTCGCTCTAGCAATCTTTCTAACTACGGTGTTTGAGGAGTTGTGCTTGCTGCAGCAGATGTGTTATGACGACCGTGGTCGCCTGCAATTGCTACGGATATCTGCTGTTGCTGACCGTCGCAGTAGTCGTGCAGCATTGTCAGTTGCTACCCCGTGCAAGTTCTTACTTGTTGCTTACGCGGGGTTACCTTGATGGAAGGGGAATGGCTGTAGTCAGTCTGTAGTAGACCGGCAGCATCGTGGTGAATGCCGCAACTTGTACCGTCACCCCATGGGCAAACCCTAAGCTGACCAGATAGGTGTTCGACGGACGGAGCAAGCTACAGTGCCTGGCAGGCTACTCGTCCTCTGTGGCCCCTATCCAGCAAACCAGTTTATCGAGAACACCTCCCAACGGCCCAGGGTGAAGCCTCCTAATCGATGTAGGTGCTCAAGAAGGGCGACATTATCCGCAAAGTCCAGGGCCAAGACATCGGCGACGATGGGAAAGTGCCTTTTCGAGGTGCACGCAATGAGAGGACAGTGCCATACGAATGTCTGGACATGTCGTGCTCGTGTGACTCCTCATGCAGGATCCGGTTAACAAGCCCACCCCTCAGAGAACCTTCAATTAACCTAAGCCCTAAACTCTTGCTTCTATTGTCCGAGTTGTGAGAGCGTAAACTCTTGCTTCTAAACGTCGGAAGCCAAACTCCAACTAGCCTTTAGAGATACACTATTGAACACTATTGCAGGAATCAAGGCCCCTGTATTCCCCTTAGAAACCCTATTGTGATCATCCAGGCCCCGATGTTTCCCTTGCCTGCTATCCTGGGTGGATGTCCATTCACTGATCACAGCCCCGGCTGTCACTAAGCGCGAAAGCGATGACGCTGAACCCTCGACCCCCAGTATTCCAAAATCCTACGATATACTCCATCGCACGATAAGATACTAGAGCGAGCTATGCCGCTATGCGGTAACATACAACAAATATATAGGAACCAGATTAAGAAACCTTGGGCCTTCATTAGGGTTCTTAATATTAAGCCTAATATATTGGGTTATAGGGCCAAGGTGAAACTGTCTTGGTTCGCGCTCCAGGATTGATTTCCATTACCTCATCTCAAAGCTTTTCATCGGCGACACCTGCAGTTTCCAGGTGCTGCGGGACAAGCACCTGCACCTCGGCGACCCCTCAATTGCCCCAATGCGATATTGTTTAAAGATCGGAGAGAACAGTAGGCAAAATACAGAAATAGCACACAAGTAAGCATCATCTACCTGCTTTGCGGTAGTCGTCAGACGCTGCCACGCGGGAGCCAAAAAATCGTCGTCATCATTGGTAGCAGTAGTAATGGCCAGAAGAACCGTAAGGATTGTAATAAGTAAGATAATGCTAGCAGGGAACCACTCAGCAGTTAAGAAAGCGAAGAGAAGAGGTCCCGGTGAGATTCTCTGCTTTTGCTCTTCAGAACCAGGCAAACAAGTTTTGTGCAGTTCCCGGATTTCCCGTCATGCAAGTCATGAATCTCCCGAAGCCCGCAGGTTATGAATCCCGCGAAGCCCCTTGATGTCGCATGACTTTTTTTTTGTTTTCTCTCTCTCTCTCTCTCTCTCTCTGTCTCTCTCGGCGAACCGCGATCCCACTACCGCTTGAATCACTTGGGCAAGTAAGGCCTGCCCGGGGTGCTGCCCAAGGGTAAGTGTTCAACTCAGCAAACCCTACGAAGCACCGAGAGTTCTCAGATGGAAGACTCGATCGTGGGATGATCACGTAGGCCAGACAGGCCGCGCAACCTGAGACTGAGATTGGAGAATGAGGCAGCGAGGAGCAGGGAGACTACAGAGATCAACTGGGGCAATAAATTTAGGAATGACTTTGACATGTGTTTGTCTCAAGCGCACTCCATGTGAGACCGGTGTGTTTGGTGTTTGGCTCGTCGGCAAGAAACCGGGGGGGGGGAAGCCCTTGGGCCTTCACCTCCTTTCAACCTCCTAACCTATATACTACATGTTATATACTCATACTGTATATAATATACCATATTTACTATATACTATATACTATATACTATAGACAAAACCAGGCCCCCAAAGTTACCGAGGCTGGAGCTTCGCATGAAGCTCTCGGCCGTTCGGCCCCTGGTTCTCCATGATCCACCAGATCCCCCGAAGTACTTCGTGGTTGGGGGCCTCGTCTTCGTGCCCTTGTCCGAGCCCTTCTTGATGGATGATTTCGGCCCCTTGGAGCGAACCCTCGGAGGGCTTTGGGTGTTGGATTTTGTTAGGTTAAAGGAGTTCCTGGAGCTGTGAAGTCATGCGACTGCGTGATGCTGCCTCCTTGGCCTGGCAGCATTGTACCCACCACAAGCGTGATGCTTTTGACCGGCATGAAAGAACTAACATTTTGGCAGTGATGTCTGTGAGTCTTTTCAGTATTCCGCCATCACATCATCACTTTGCATAGTTGGCCATGTTTTTTTCACATTTGCACTGGGAGCAAGTTCATCCGGCATGACTGCGGCATCTGCTTCTTTAACTATCTTGTTCGTTCTCAGTTCTCGGTGTTACTTTTTAAGCTTGGTATCGATGGCAACTACGATTTTGAAAGCATCACCTTGAATATCCGCACTCATAGCACCAATGACAGTAGCACCAACACCATAGCAATAGCATTAACAAGAAAAGAAACCGTCCAGAAGCTACTGCTGCTGCTGCTGCTGTTGTTCCAGCTGCCACTGCTGCCGCTTCTGCTACTGGAAGGCAGATATTTGGCAAATGCCTCTAGGACCCTAGGAATGTTACCTACGACGACAACTGCTGCTGCTATGGCGACTGCTACGGCTGGAGCAAACAAGTGCGAGAGAGCGAGTGAGCAGAGGGTCCAATCCGGAGGTGCCGACTTTCACAAACAAGCGCCGATTGGGATGAGCCTTGCCTTGAGATGCATGAGCTTTGTTTGCTCTCGTCCTCTGCTACGCCCAATCACTTTCTATTGTTGTCCTTCAGCAGACGAGCAACGATCATAGTCAGCACAAGCTGCCTTCGTGTTCCTTGGTCTCATCTTCGAAATAGGACATGCCCGAACGCAGTCATGATGGTGAATCGGCGCGTAATTTCATCGACATTTCTGCAGGCCGCTGGTGCAGATCTGTGCCAAACCAGTACTCCCTTGGTCTGGTTCTCGTATTGGCATGAAGCTACCCGCTCAGGCTGCAAAATTGGCATTTTGTGCCCGAGCACAGCAGGCAAAAACCCTTGTTCTTTCTTCTGCAGCCTGGGAGCACAGAGGATCTATCACTGGGCCGAGGGCATGCGCCAGTTTGCTGACCACGAGACCCTTGCCTAGTTTGGGACTGGCGAGTTGGCGCGTCGCCCTGATGATGCAGGTTGTGCAGTAACAAAAGGGCTTGGAGGTTTTAGGTTGAGCTGGCGGAGGCACTTCGTATCTCTAGAAATAATCACTTCAACTCCATGTCCTATCTGTCGCATAGACATTGGGCAGAGAGCAAAGGATCATCGTGCTGTCGCAAGTGCTGGCATCGCCCCTCACCGTCGGCTTCACGGCGACATTGGTCGCACTGTATGCCGGGCCTTTGGGCTAAGTCCTGCACCCACAGTTCCTGCCCTAGCTCCATCCTGGATCGTGAGAGTTTCAACTGCCGAAGTGCAACTGTCCGACAAGAACCCCTGTTGCTTTGAAGAGCATGGTATGAAAATGTAGTAAGGTATGGTCTTGTACTTATGGTATAGTATAGGGCTCGGTACGATTGACGAAGCATGAGCTTCGGAGCTTGGAGTTCAGGATTTCTACAACGTCACGCTGCTGAAGTTCAATGGCCAGCAGCCCAAGAACTTGGAAGACCTCATCCACCTTGTGAAAGCCTCCAAGGCAGGACGATCCTGCACTACACCATTACTACACTGTTCTACTCGTATTTACCAAATATTACGGGTTATATACTGTCTGCCCCACTGTATACTAGAAACTATATATACTATGTGCCTTATATTAGTCCCCACATCCAGCACTGAATCATTCTGGCACTATCAGTTACACGACGTCATAGATGTTATAACATATATGCCTAATCAAATATGTCCCAACATCCAAACCCACGAATATTTTTCAGAGGCCTCGGTAAACCTAGCGAGTTACACATTGTATACTACATACTATACGCTATTACCGGCGCAGGCGACTTAGACTTGGCAATTTCTGAAGATTCCCTGAGGCCTCATCCCCGAACCGGGTGCGATGCCCTTTTAAGCTCCGTCCAGAAGTAACTTTTGCCCCGCAAACGCCGACCCAAGTCCCAGACAGATCGGAGTTAGGGAGAAACGGAAACCCGAGCCTTTATTCAGGATGAGTACCTGACCTTCGAGATAGAGCGGAACAACTCCATCATCCTTCCAAGGAAAGGGCTAGGGGGTTTGTTTCGGGTTTAGGGAGCGACTTCTTCATCAGTCATCAGTCTCGCGGAAAGGGTTTAGGGCTTAGGGGGTTAGGATCGGGGTCTTCGGATTCGGGAGCAACTGCATCATCTGTCCGAGGAAAGAGGCCTTGAAGCAGACGGCCAACATCCTGAAAGAAGCTCTGCTACGATTCAGAAGACGTGACTCTGCAGGCCTTGAAGTATGACACCGGGCTCTTCAAGGGCCCTTTGAAACAGAAGCCCAGGCGCAGGAGCTGAAGCCGCAGGCCGCCGCAGGCCTTAGGCTCTGTGATTCGTGATGCGAAGGCAGAGGCATGAAACATGTATTACAGGGGCCATAGTAGGGGTTAGGGGTATATCATACAAGAATCCTTGGGGAAGGATGCTGGTATGTTGCTCAACTGATCCGGATCTTACTTGCCTTTTCAATGCTCGATTAGATGAAAAGTGATCAGGAACAGAATCACCCCGCGTCCTGAGGGTGGCTTTTGGCCTTGGGGTGTAAGGTTTATGGCCACCACCTCCGTGCCTCTCTTAATCTGTGGGGCTGGGAGCCGGGCCAAGGAGAACATGATTCCCCACGACCGCTTTGCATCTTCATTGCAAGCAGACCTATGCCATTGCTTCAAGCATGTTCTTTGCGGCATGCTGCTCTTTCGAACTTGGCAAGTTTAGTCGGGTGCTCCGGCATCCTGTGCTGTGCAGGTTCACTACAGGCGCAGCTAGGTCGGGAATCTGCCCGGACGGCCAGAGAAGCTGTGTCTCCGCGGGAAATCCCATGCCAATCGCCGGCATCCCAGGGCGCCCTGTGAAGGCCATCTCAAGCAGGGACACCGAGAAGGAAGGCCACCTGAGGCCTTCCAGCATGTGAAGCGGAGGAAAAAGGGTTGCAAGAGATAGCTTTCATTGTCATGCCGCAGAGGTGATGGCCTTGTTGTTGGTTGTTTTGTTTGTTGTGCATGAGGCTGTGGCCACTGCAAGCCAGCTGGACGAGAAGAAGCTGGTCACCAGTGGACCCTGGCCCGCAGCCCCAGGCCCTAGAGTTGTTGGAAGATCCTGAAACCGAAAAAGCCGTGGGCTTCGCCCGTAGAATCGACTGATTGACGGCCTGGCGACGCTGTTCTGCAGGGGACCAAGAAAGGCAACGAAGCCCGAAGTAAATCTTCATGCCCCCTACACCTTTTGAAGCCAATTTGGTCGAGTTAAGACTGGAAATTACAATGACTCCGCTTGCATCAAGCCTTCCATCGCCAAGGACCGGACTCTTACCAAGAGCCGCTCGGCGGCTGTCCATGGAGTTCCGATGATCAAACATACTTGAGCTCTGGTGTGACCATCGGCAAGAAGCAGTCAAGAACAGCGTGGGCTTTTGACAGCTGAGGCGACGTGGATGCCAGCGATGCATCTTGCCACCATCGGATCCGAAGCGTCACTTGCTTCAACTCAGCATTAGCCGCCGGGTCTTGTAGCATCGAAGGACAGCAGTAGTATGGGACAGCGTACCAACTGCATGGGCTCCTTGGAGCAGGAGAGGTGTTCAGGGCACAAGGCATCGGAAGCAGCAGACTTGTCAAATCACAGCTGCAATAAGATCAGACATACAATTACAGCGTGAGAAGCAGCGGTGGTGGTGGTGGTGGTGGTGGCGGTGGTGGTGGTGGTGGCGGCGGCGGCAGTAGTGGTGGCAGCAGTCGCTGCAGTAGCAGTAGCAGTAGCAGCAGAAGCAGTAGTTGTCACTGTTGTCGCAGCAGTCGTAGTCGTATTTGCCCTTAGTACTTCCAGCACCACCGCCGCCATCCTGCTGCTGCTGCTGCGCCTGTTCCTGCTGATGCTGCTCTAGCTACTGCTGCTGCTGTCGCTGCTCCTGCCGCTGTTGCCACCACTAGTGCTGGCAAGCTGTGAAAGCGAGAATGGTCATGCCGTTCACGGTGGCATTTGTGTAAACCTCCCATGGTTACGGTGAACCTACGACCTCCGAAATTCTCGGCGGGGCGTGTGCTTGCACCATCCTGCGGATTGAACAATTGTTGCAATGTTCCCAGATTGCTCTCGTCATGATGGTCGTCCAGATCTGCACCAGCCTTCGTTGTTCAGGGGTTTTCAGCTCGGGGTCGTTGTAGCGCAGAGGGTTCGGGAGCTTCTGGTCTTCGGCCCCGCTTCGAAATCTAGAATCCAAAGCTTTCAACAGTTTTCGAAGCCAGAAAAACCCTCCAAAGCCCCAGCCGTGCAGGCATGGCCTGGGATTTGATGGGAATGGCGGCTTGGCTTCGGAGCTAAAGCTGTGTAAGAAGCGATCCCAGCATCTCCGTGGATGTCGCGAGCAAGCAGCACCCAGCAGTGGATGTCAAGAAGAAGAACAGTCACATGTGCTCTCGGGCTTGGAGGTTCGTCGGAATCAGATCGAAGAGATTCTCACGGTTTTGTGGTAGTGTTGAATCTGGAGACCGGGGATTTCAGTCAGTTTGGTCGGAAGTGTCCCGATCAGCCCCTTTCTTGCAAGCCCAGTCGTCTTGACCTGCCTGACAAGGTACTGCTCCTTTACGTCCCTCCCTCAGGGAGGGGAGAAGGGTGGGTATGACATCGGTGGCCATGTTGAAGATTTTCCGCGGCCCTAGCTGCGAGTAACTGCAAACAAGAATGGTGCTATGCTGCAGTCGCGATTATCCCCATCCGTTGCTGTGTCACTATTCCACTGAGGATATGATTGCGATACCCATCTCTGCTTTCGACCCCGGCTCCAGCTTGCCCTGGCCCAAGCACAGACTATGCTCACAGTAGCCACTTCAAAACGGAGAGTTGCTTTGGCTCTCTATATACTTGCCAGGTTTACCGACATCATGGAATGGACGACGCAGATCTTCTGGACTTTCGACATCCTCATGCCACAGCCTGAGCTGGGAGCAGGAGTGTACCGGTCGCTGCCCTGCTTGCACCAGCCGTTACAAGAGCAGGTCCCTCGTCACTGGATACGTCTCCAAGGGGCAAATCGCAGCTGAGACGCACCTTAAAGCAGCCAAGCCAGCAATCACCAAGTGTAGATGCAAATGGGCTGATGACAATGAAGAAGTTAATGAAGAACGACAGATCTTTCCCCCGGCGATCCCGCGCAGACTGGCCGTCATCGATGTCGGAGAATCGTAGAAGGGTGGGCTCCTACAAACTCGGACTCTTCCTATGTCTAATGGAGTAGCCGGACAAGTAGCGAATCAAGTAATTACAAGGGATGTTTTCATGTTTCCTCATACTTATAATCAGTATACTTTAACGATGATGATGATGATTTCCCTTTGTAGTTTGGAATATCAGTTTGGTAATATCATATCTGTCAAGCTCCCCTATTACTTCCTGCAGAATCCGTCGAGACTGCCATGCGGGAGCCAAAGATTACCTCCTGTCTCGCTCTGGGAGTTTGGTCCGAGGTCATGTCACCGTTTCCTATTTTCATTCACTATCTGAGCCTCGACCGCATTCAAGGGCTCTTGCTTTAGGCTGTGGGGTTTGGGGTTCAAAAGCTTTTTTTTCGCCGGGTGCCGGCAGCGCCATGGGACTGGGTTTGGGGCTTCGCGCCTGCCGGCTGAAGAGCTGCATGGTGGGGAAGGCAACGGCAGGTTTTGTTGGTTGGAGGTTGGGCGCCCGGGCCAGGAATTCCAACCGTTCTTGGAGTTGTTTTCGAGCCTGCGCCTGTATCGTTATGGGATTGCATTGCGAGGAAGACATGGTTCGTGTGCCTCGGATGCAAGATGGTCTGTCCATAGATCCACTGCAGCACTCAGCTTGTTTCAAGTTGGTCTTGCTCAGCTTCGACCTGAATTTCTCGACCTTGTTCGAAGCATCATTCAGTCGAGGCTTGATGTCATCGTGGTTGGTCCAGATTGGCGCCTGAGATGCATGGGGTTTGAGAAGGTTCAATCCCCGCGCCAGCTTATTGTTGCTAAGCCACCCTTTTGCGCGTCGCGCACAAGCGGAGTCGGCACTCGTTAAAAGTCGAAAAACACGAAGAGTCGAACACGAAAAACGCAAGAGAACGCGAAACCCGATACTATACTATTACTTCTGTTACGCTTATTATTACTATTGCTACTACTATAAATTACTAGGTGGGTGACAAAACTATTAAATACCATTGCTATTCTTGCTACCAGTACTATTACTACTACTATTACTGTACTACTATAATTATAGCTACTACTGTTGATTTTTCGCAGTTTTCACGAGTTTCGCGTTGTTTCTGCATTTTTCGCAAGTATAAGTAGAAAATCAGTATAGAACTAGTATTGTTAGCTATCAGTATTACTATCACTGTTAACAGTAAAGCCGCGTTTCGTTTCGGTTCGTTTCGGTTTCTCGGATGGGTTTTGACTCGGTTTCGGTTCGCGCGGTTCAGTGCGGTTCTTCTTGCTGTTCGGTTCGGTTCGGTTCAGAAAACCCATCCCTCCATCCATTCCAGACCCCGCTCCATCCAACCCTCCGTCCACCAGCCCTCCTCAACCCTCCATCCAGCCCTCCAGCCACAGCCCTCCCAAATTCTCCAAATCAGTATTACTATCACTGTTATTAACAGTTAACATTTTCAGCATTCTGAAATTTTACCGCATTATTACCATTACTATTACTATTGCTATCATGAATACCGAGACTATACTATTATTATTACCACTACTATTACTATGACTATTATTATGAACTACTTGCTGTTACTGTTACTTTACTATTATTGGTATTGTTTGCTATTGCTCTTGCTCGTATAGCTACCATTCCCAACACTATTACTATTACGATTATGATCATTTTTATTGCTACTTCTATTAATCTTACAAGTACTTTTACTTTTACTATTGTTGGCATTGTTTGCTATAATTTGTTATGATTATTGCTAGTACTACTATTACCATTACCATTACGAATGCTATTGCAATTACGATTTCTAATGCTATCGTTATGGCTATGGCTATCACCACTATGGTTATAACTGATAAAATTACTATTTTGCTATTGTTATTACTAGTAGAGTTATTATTACTGCTTTGTTTTACTGTTTTTTGATTATCATTATGATTGTTTTTTATTATTGATTATTATGGATGTGATGAGTATTATTACCATAACAATAATAATTATTATGATTATTGCTACTACTAGTTATTGGTATTATTGTTTGCTTTCTTATTGTTACTCTTACTATTACGATTACCAATATTATTGCTATTATTATTACTACTTCTACTACCACTGCGCTGATTCTTGGCGTTGTTCACGTGTTTCGGGTGTTTCGAGTTTTCCCGCGTGTTTCGCGTTATTCGCGTCCACCCCCTCTTGGTCTCCGCTTAGCTGAGACACACAAAGCGTGTCCACAGCTATTGTTGAATTGGTTGTCGCCACACGCCCCTAAGGTTTATGACATTCGTGGCCTTGTCGGCCGCAGGAGAAGATGAAGGCAGCTGCAGGGAGAGGAGAGCAGGATAGCATTGAAAAGGGTCAGAAGCAGAACAATTGCATCGCGACTCGAGTCCGCTGGAAAAAGAGCAAGCACAAGCTCATGTTCTGGACATTTGCCCTGCCGGCCTTGGGAGATTACAACTGCGCTTGGGGACACGTTTCCCTTCCTGCTGGAGCCTCTTAATGAAGTCTGCCTGTTAGTGTCCCGAGGAACCCAGCAGGAGGCAGCCACACTTATGTTACAGCCCTCAAAACCTCAGAGCTTGTCGCCCTGAACCCCAACAGCCAAACTCTCAGACCGGAGGTGGCAGCACCAGTGTAAGCCGACTAATGCGAAGCATCCGAGTCGCCTGGAGCTCAGCCTGCCCAAGCTTCGGAATTTGCTGAGGGCCAACTGGCAGTTTAAATGGAGAAGGGCCCCGAGCAAAGGCTCGAAGTAGCAAGACCCCGTCATTAGGACCCTGAAAAATTCACATACCCAGGTCGTCTGACATGCCAGATGGGTCGTCAAGAAATTCGTAGGATTTCCTCCACAGGTTAGCAGCAGATGTGTTTCAGGGTCGTCAAGGACAACTGGGCAACCCACGTTCAGAAGTCCAGGGCATGCCGTAGCACTTGTTTTGCAATGATACTGATGCTCATGTGGCGCGCATTCCCCTCATAGTGCCGCCTTGTTGACGTTCGGATCACCAGAGTCACCAGAGAGCGTGCGGCTAACCTGCTGCGCGCGCACGCCCGAACCAGCCTTTTCGGATATGCGCTGGAGAGGGGACACCTAAGAAAGCCCGCGTGCCGGGTCTGGCCATAGCTCCTAATTAGAATTGGAGTTTGGGGTTCAGGGCTGTCGGGGTTTATCACTTGGAACTATCACGGTCACTAGTCCAATCCCTGTTGAATTCAGGGAGTTGGGTAATCTGTTTACCGTCGGGGTTCTGAGGTGCAAGATTGAAAGTTGAGAGCTTGTGCGGCTGCATGGCATGAACAGCCTTCAGTTAAGGCAAGCCGAACCCCAGGCGACGTGACGGAGCACAGCACGAGCTGACATATCCCGGCAAATCAGAGAAATAAGCAATTAAGCTTTCCAAGTTTTCCAATGTAGAAAGAGGCAAGAGACAGCACAACAACTATGGCAACAGCGATGCAACACCGCCTAGTAAGAAATGGCCCGCTACGCGTGGTAGAGCAAGCAAGATGATAATCAGCCGGAATACGCCATCAGGTCCGCACAGTGCGGCTGCTCCGTTTGGCGCCCTTCCTGAAATATGTGCTTGAGAGGGAACGGCAGACAGAGAAGTGGATCAGACGGGATGGGCCTTCGAGACTCTTCTAAAGCCGACAGAACCCTACAGCAGCCTGCTAAAGTCTATGCACAGCTCTTTGTTCTTGGTCCTTCGGGTCGGTTCAAGATGCAGGCGTCTCTCGCTCGCTTTGCCGCCTCTCCCTGCCAGCTGTTCGTCCACAGCCCCCAGTACCGTGTTGCATCCAAGGTGAAGCTGAAGAGGATCCTAGACATGCTCAAGGACAGGATCACATCTGAAGCCTTTGAGACTGCATGTGCGATTGCGTCGGGTATGGGACCACAGAGGCACCTGCAAGGATCCTTTGGTGTCGAGGTCTCATGAAACTACACCAAACCGAAACTCCCAAAGAAGCTGAGGTTGTGTTCATCTTGCTGAACATACTGAAGCTGATCATCCTGCTCCCTGGTCGCAATTCATCGAGCTGACAGGTCCCCAAGATCAAACGTGGGAGAGTTTTTTGCCTTCGCAACATGTCGATGCCTATCAATATTGAAGCAGTTCAACAGCTTCAAAGCCCTCCTGAGCTCCGTGCTACGGCGAGGCTTCTGCTGGTGAACCACTTCATCGCGGCATTGTGGCAGACTGCCTGCATTGGCCTTGGGTTCGCGAGGCTGAGGGTTTCTTTCGCATGACCTGCTCGTTGGATTCAAGAGCTCGAAGCATGTTTTTTGTTGCTGCTCTGGGCACCAGTCGTGAGGAGCCGTGCCTTGTATTAGGCTTTGTTGGCGACAGCAATCGAAGCAGCCTTCTGCGCTTGCCCACTGGGGCGAAAGCAAGGTACTCGATGGGAAGCTTGGGTGGCGAGGGCGTCCCGAACTGGAGAGATGTTGCTTTGCGGCAGTCGGAATGCCGCAGAAAGTTGGCGTCGAAAAAGCTGTGCTAGTCCTTGGCAGGCTTACAACATGCGACCTGAGCAACAGTCCATCTACTACCGCTATGCTACGTCCTTGCACTGGAGTCTGACACAGTTCACTCCGGCAACAGCCTCTTGGCAGACTTCGGATGGGCCAGAGTAGTACAGCAATAGGCTGTACTATATGCCTATCTCATATATTCACTGGTTTAGTTCACTCCTAATGGTGATTGTCGCAGTGGTCGGGCGGGGTTATGGAGACGGCAGAGGCGTGCGCATAGCCGATAAAGCAGTCTTAGAGAAGCGGGGCATCCCAGGTTTAGGGTTTATAGGGTTTGGGTTTGTTTTTACACCATGCCGCCATCGTTTGCAGTCACCAAGCCCTGAACCCTACTCAGGTAGATGTGCACCCGCAGAATATGGTCGAGCGCACCTTTGCGATCATGGTCTTGATTTTTGGCCTCGTCCTTTTCTCGTCAGGGCCCAAGCCAGGAGAACAATTACGCAGCCTCTCTGCCGCTTAAACTCGTCAAGACGCAAATCTTGAGTTGGAATCCCCTATTACCTGTATCTATACAGAAGGGACTGTCCTGGGGCCTGCGTTTTTGCAGT
>CAJNJA010076119.1:0-21516 GCA_905231915.1 Symbiodinium necroappetens
CATGGTAACTTACAAAACTGCTGTGGAGTGCTGCCATGTTGCAAAGGACTGGGTACCATCTGGAGTCTCGAGTGTCACCTTGAAGTGGGCGGGCACACCAGGACGAGCTGGCACCGTGTTGACGATGGCAGGCACATTGCCGGAGGCCAGAGCACCACCCGACAAGGCCTGGCAGCCCATGTGAACACTCTGTTGAGGCGCAACGAAGGTTGGCTGGCTCGGTGCGCAGAAGCTGCGAAGCACGGCAACGCAGCAAGCCGCGGCCACGAGCACTGGCAAGGTGCGACTCTGGGAAGCCATTGCGACCAAACGTCCACTAGTTCCAGCAGCTGAAGTTCAAGGACCCTTTGTAGCTTGAGCAATGGCACCGGCCATGACGGATCTTTTTTCTAGGTGTAGAGTGTAAGTAGTTTCTCACTTGCATTAGCTCTCCAATCGCATCTCCATCCCGGCCAGTACCGGGAGCTTGGAGGCTGAATCCGAAATCCATACGTCCAATGTCACGGCGACGGGCTAGCCTTAACACTTTGGAAGCCGGAGGGCGAGCTGAAATCCGATGTCGTCGTGGTCGGACATATCCAGTATGTTGATGTCCATTTGAGAAGTCAGCACTCTTGTGCTGAAGCCTCTCAGGCTCTACACTTGACATAAAAGTACCCCGGGCCTTGAAGCCTTCCCTCCCAAACTCGAAGACAAGGAATCCCATGAACCCAACATCCAGGCTGGGACGTCCAGGGGCCCAACATCCAGGAACCGACAGGCCGAGACTTTCGACAGGAGTCCTACACGAGTCTCAAGAATCCAGGCTGGGCTGGCCTATGTTCCGTGCGGTTTCTAGCTTGTCGCCGGTGAGGACCCAGAGCCTCACAGAGTGACGGGAGGCATGAAAGAAAAAACAAAACAAAAAAGGAGTGAACAAACACATCCTCCATTCTAAATTCCAACTTGCACATCTGAGTCACCTGAACTAACGCCAGGTCGCTTGATCCCCGCTTTGCGGATGTTCTCGATGGTCTCGGGTACCCCATCCTCCGATATGATTTGCAGCCATTGCAAAATGCAACTTGTGTGGCGGCGAGGGCAGGCAAAGAGGGAGCCAAGAGAGGGCCAAAAAAGAGGACTGCAACCTGCACAGGCGGACTTTCTGCTACTTCGCCCGTTATACTACCAGACGGCCTGGCCAGAGCACGAAGAAACACCCTTAGACTGTCAAGCATGTTCCCATACCCCGCCCGGACCTGGCTGCTACTGCTCTATACTATGTTTACTCGCTGATCTCTTTCACCTCCATATCGCTGGAGCATGGCCTGGAGCTTGTCTTCAATGGCCGTCGCGCCGAGAATGGTAAGATTCTTCTCGATTTCTTCGGCCACTTGCCTGTGCTGTGGAAGCGCGACCGTTTACTGCAGAACCCTTTCCATCCAGGTGCGGTAGAGTGCGACGCACGATGACCTCTATTCGTATGTTGTGCTTAGTTAGGGCTGAGTGCTCTCAGAGAGAAGTTATTACATGTCCCTGTCCCACTATGCTAAGTGTCTGAAACTTGCCCTCCACTTCCTTCGGGGTTTCTTCCAAGATGATGTGAAACGTCTTTATGCTTCTGCGCGCAACTATGCTCCAGTCTCAATCAGTCGCTACCATGGCATGATACTTGGTTCACTCAACATGCCATCACGACCTGTAGGGCCGTAGCAAACCACGACTAACTGCATGCCCAAAACGGATCAAGCATCTAGGAAAGAATGCCATACCCTGATAATGACACCCGAACCGATGGGAGGATGGAGTCGAGAAGCTCCAACTTTTTGTCCCGGTCAGTCGTTGCCCGCTGGGCCTTGCACTTAGGATCGGCAGAGGAACCGCGGATTCAGGTTGAGCGTTGCAGACATTCGATTGGGGAGTCTGTTCAGCCGAGCACAGACGGCCAACTTGTCCATCACGGCTCAGTCAAACCCTGTTTGTGAAACATGCGTGATGGTACGACCCGACCTCTTCATAGCGTGCAAGCCACGAGGAGACCTGCATGTGAGACTATTTACTCGTTGTGAGCAAGATCCAGACGAAGCTTTTGCTATCACCGCTCGATGTCAGCTACGGGAAAGCAACGACTGTCCAATGCATGCTCGAGAACGCTTCTGCCGACCATAATTAGCTATTCCTGCAATTTGGATGACGAGCTCCTACAATCCTACAACTATTTTGACTCCCCGAGAGTTGCTGTGATGGCAGCGGCCTCGGTCATCTGCAGGCTCCGCGAGCCCAGGACGAGCGTTCTGAGGCCTTGAAACAGCTGGGACACTCCGATGAACCTCGCAAGTACTGCAAGCACTGAAGACATGAACCCCAAAATGACGCGCCGTGCCTTGTTCCGAGAACTCGGTCAGGTCTGCTTCCAGTGGCCTCTGTGGACTGCTAGCCCTTTCCAGCATGACCTGCACAGGGCATCATACTGTAGCATGGTGTAAGAAAAACTCATCTGCACGCGCAAGTCTGGAGTAGTAGTCTCCTGACAAGTCGCCACTTTCGATCCTTCAGAGTTCCGAAAACAGATCCCAGAAGAGGGCCATCCCAGAATAGAATCCAGCTCAGCGTTCAGCACACCCCCTGTGGGCGACCTTCAATTCTTGGCGAGTCAAAGTATATCGGAAGGGCTTGGGTCTGCATCTGTGCGTGTCCGTTCGTTCCCTCGCTGGTCGAGTGTTTTTACCTGTTGGCAGGGTCGCGAATTTCCAGCTGCGTTTGAGGCGGTTTCTGATGACAAATGGAGATTCTGCTCCACATCGTTTCGTTCGGGCTCTCGACTCCACCTCGCAGCTGTGGACCATCCTTTCATCAATTCCACACCGCTCCTCACAGCTGGGAGCCGGGCATTGTCGGCACCCTTCACTAGCAGAAGGTGCTCGCTGCCTGGCACCAGGGACCATCTTCTTTTCAAGAGAGATCCTGATGACCCAAAGTCTTTTGGACACCTATCAGGGCCACAGCACAGCTGCGCCTTTCTGTACCACCACGGACATTCTTTTCCGTGCTGAATTGAAGGCATTCGTGGCCAAGACCCGATATTGCAGATCCTTGACTGAGCAGGTCTGAACGCTCCCCGGAACTGCTCTGACAAGTGCTTTGACTTAGAATTGCGACTATGAAGAAGCACAAGACATTAGGAATGGCTTTTCAAGAAGCGGGCACCTGCTTCCTGTCGGGAATGCAACCCAGGGGCTCGAGCTCCCGAGCCAGAGCTGTTGTAGTAACTGACTGTGAGTTCTGTGCCTCTTCCTCGGCCCAGGCTCGCAGATGTTGGATTTGCTCAGGCTGCTAAGTCCAACAGGATTTGGGAGACCACAGGACAAGAAACTCTTGACGTTGGGAGGCGACAGGCTGCATGCCACAACAAGCCGTAGCCAAGATGCACACTGCAACACCGACCCTGAGGCCGCAGCTGAAGACAACGCTTACTCAAGATTGGGGCAGGTAAATTCAGGTCTCGCAAATCCCAGATCTTAACATGCTATTACAACGGAGTCTTCAATACAAGACAACATGGCTAGAGGAACACAAACGAAAACTGGGGCGAGTTCCATGTACCCACGACGAGCATGACATTATGGAAACAGCACAATGTGTGCTGTAGCCTCAGTGACTTGCGAGCCATGCGTCTTGCTTTGAACTCCCAGCCTTGGCTGGCAGCAGCCTTGAACAGTGCGGGGATTCGTCCGGGTCTCTCGGGCCAGGCTTCAGGCTTCGATGCTGAGCCCTGTACCCTTCAAAAATCGAATGCCTTGCGAAATTGGAAACGAAGTTGATTTGCCTAGAGAGAGAATGGCAAAGTTAAAACAGCTATCTGCCTATGCCGGGTTGAAACCGCAGGGTCTTGGCAAACGTCAATCATGACTGAGAGCACTCATCCTCGGGCTGAACCCTCAAGCCTGAAACCTCATGGAAGAGAAGTGGCAACATCTGATCCAGGATCAAACTTGGTGTAGTGTGCTTCGCTTGACACACACACACACAAGTAGAAGTAATGTATGTAGGTATGTATGTATGTATGTATGTATTTATGAATGTACGAATGTATGTACGTATGCATGTCTGTACGTATGTAAGTATGTAAGAATGTATGTATGTACTTATGTACTTATGTAAGTATTAACACATCCATAAGTGCATGGGTTTACTTTCATGTATGTGTGCGTGTTCGTATGCATGTAATGTATGTATGTGATGTATGTATGTGTATATGTACGTATGCATGTACGTACATATGCATGTAAATACCCATATACACATACACACGTACATACATACATACATACATACATACATACATACATACATACATACATACATACATACACACATACACACATACACATATACATGCATAATATGTAGTACGGCCATTTTTATTGAATCCTTCAGCGATTTCCCGGCCCGAGTGCAAAGGACGCCTTCACTAGTGCGAACTCGTCGGGACTTTCGGCTTCGTAGTTCCTGGGACTCGGGTGAATCGTGGGGGCCAGGCTATGAGAGGAAAGAGGGTTACTCAGAACCGATGATCTCTCCTTAAACCGAACCATCCCCCAAACGATGCCTTCCAAACCAAAGGTCCCGGTGACCATGAGCGAGCCCAAAACATCAAGACCGACCAGAATAGCACGGAAGAACCCTGCGCAAAGATACAGAAACCGATGAGAATGCAAGGCGAGACAACGGCCCGAAGAAACAACCACAACTCGACTTGCTTTGAAGCAACCCTCGTCATGCCTGCCTCCCCCTGTGAAGATGCCGCACGGGACTCTCAATTCCCGAAGCCAACAATGGTTGGATTCCGCAGTTTCTACAGAGGCCAAGTTGCAGCCCACCGTCCTCCAAACGAACAAGCATCAGTGCATGTGGTGCAGACCATCTAAGAAAATAATGACCCGTCCGGCTTGCTAGCCCTGACTTTCCTCTTAACCTGCGCAGCAGCAGTTTTCCCCAAGCCCTCCATCATACATTCTTGACCGGGAACACTGACCAAGGTCCTCCCGGCTAGTCACCATCACCGTGTGCGAGACCTGGGTCAGCGCAGAAAAAGGCAACAAACCAACAGCTGCTGCACGACACTGAGTTCGCCCCACCGTGTGGTCACTGCCACGACGAACGCGGCCACCACCATCACTGCCCCACCCCCCAATGCAAACACGCTGGCACAACATGGTCAGAAAACACACCTCGTTGATATGAGCACGGTATATAGGCCACCTAGGATGTATTCCAAACCCCTCGTGGCGCAGAGCTCCGTGGTGACACCATCCCCCTCGCGCTCAGGAGGCAGCTGCGAGCACTTCCAAGAAGGCATCGATCTCTCGCGCCTTCATAGCCATGCCTCTCGCTGCCTTTCACAAGCGCATGAATCTACAACAACTGGTGACATCAACGATCACTAGCAGGATAGATAAGGCATAATAAGGCTCTTGTTGCAGCGGAGGTATTGGCAGATACAGTATCGGACTTGCCTTGCCTTCATTGTAGTGTTTGTCTGAATCACTCTGCTAAGATCTAGGTGAAAGGTTCGTGGAAGAAGCGCTTCTTCGACTGTGCGACTGCCCTGCAACATCCCGAATACTGTAGTACGGAAAAACAAGTACTCTCTTCTACAGCCATCCGAAACATCAGACAACATCAGAAATACCTAATCAATTCTAAACCCTCGAGGCATAGGTCTCTTGAAGAATCGTCGGGAGATGCCCTACCGGAGTGTCTTCTAGCAATCCGTCTACAGCCTAAATACAACTTTGCTGGGGCTCTGATGAAGAGGCCCTGGATACTGCCATTAATCATTGCTAGCTGCTAAATTTTAAATGCTGACGCTGCTGCAGGATACGGGAAGGAAGCAGCAATGGTAGAGCGAACATCGCCCATCTCCCCCGACTGCCTGGAGCTCACGGCCGCCGTCGAAGCCGTCCTAAGACACAGAACGGGGGCTACGTCGCATTCCAGTCGCCGCATGGGAGGACGGAAGGAACCGCCTCACACTACATAAACCCCGCACGGCTAGCAATGGCCCACGTTGCCTTGAGCCGGATAATGTTCCCCTCCTATATCCGTGGATGCCTGTTGCAACCGTAACTGGCAGCGGTACAGCCGCAGCAAGCACGATTTGAGAAGGGCAGGATTTGCCTAAACCTGCAACCAGCAGCCAAATCATGGATGCCTAACGCCATGTTTAAGAATCACTATGAAACCTCTTCCTTTCCAGACTATTAGAACCAAGGTACCCATGTCGCGTCATCCGACTTTTCGGCCTCAGGGAATCCGGATCACTCACTCTCCGTGCATCCTAATCCGATTTATCGCTCCACATCCGACGAACGCACCACTTCCAGTCTCATCATCTTCGTTTTGCTCGTCATTGTCCTCGTCGCCATCACCATAATCGCCAACATCATCGTCATAATCCTCATCCTTTTATCGTCGTTCTCGTGATTGCCCTTGTCGCCATCGCCGCCATCGGTATCATCCTGATTTGTAACATTAATCACCACCATCATCATCAGCATCATCATCATCATCACCATCATCATGATCATCATCGGTCAATGTCATCGGCATCGTAGGCATCGCCAGCAGCAGCAACAGCAGCAGCAGCAGCAGCACAGCAGCAGTATCAGCAACAACAACAACACCAACACCAACACCAACACCAACACCAACAACAACAACAACACCAACACCAACACCAACACCAACACCAACACAGCAGCAGCAGGAGCAGCAGGAGCAGCAGGAGAAGTATTGCCTCCTCCACTTCTCATTACCAAACATGACGTGATCGCTCTTCGTGAGGCCTCAGCACCAGTCGAGATAGAACTACGCCGACGACACCGAACCGCGCAGATCTCTGACTTGCAAATTTCATCGACGCGTGGCTTGCACTGACATCTCGAAGGCAAGCATACCGCGCGCAGACCCACACCCAGAAGCCCGAGAAACCAGGAGCATTTTGGACCACATGCGCCTGCGGGCTGCTCTGGAATGTCCCAAACTTCTGCCCGCCGATGGAGACACGCCTCGCAGGCGTCCCCAAGCCAAGCTTAAGCTTAATCGCAGTGCTTCGATTGTTCGAGCTTGCCTCTTTTGTTGCCCTGGCCACATGTGCAGCTTCCATGCGCGCAGATTGCAAACTGAATCGGCAAATCCAAGGCAGGCCTCAAAGCCATGTCGTTTTGTGTCAAGGTTCCTGGGCGGGCCAGGTCGACTGGAACGTTAGCTTTGACCCTCGGCTAAACGCACCCTCATTGTCGCTCAGACTCAGACCTGCGACCTTGATTCCAGCTCTCCTGCCCTCTAAGATAACCCTGCGGTCAGCCTGTCTTGTCCGAGAAGATGTATCCGACCTCCCAAGCCGAAAGGGACAAAAGGGGGCCAGGAGGCCGCGCGCGGTTGCAGGTGGGAGTTGAGCAGGCTGCACACCCGCGCAGAAAGACACACGCACACAGAGACACAGACCTAGTTAGCCTGCCTGGCTTGCCTATCTATCTACCTCGCTCTCACACACAGGCGAGCGTGAATCCGGGCCTGTCCCAGCTCTTGGCACAGATTCGAACTCCGAGTAACAGCTGCGAAGGGCTTGCCCTCATTGAAGCCCGGTGCTTTGTAGCACCTTCATGCAGACACGTAAACTTGCTGCTCAACTTGATCTTTGACCTCCTCGAGCCACGAGCCACGAGCCACAAGCCATGGCTCGGGGACTTAGGGACCCAGGGGTTGGGTCTGCGAAGCGAGCTTGTGGAAATCGAGGGTCTCAGCGTTACAACTTGGATTGCAGGCTCGGGGTTACAGGGTCTGTCCGTAATGCCCTGGCGAGATCAGTGGAACTCCGCGTGCACACTCTGCTTGGAGCGTTCTGATTCTATCGCAGCGTCAACACAATACACCCCATGCCATGTCAGCGAACACGTGCCCAGACCATTGCTGAGCAAAGCCTCAAACGGCCCCGTCACGATGATTTGCCGGCAAGAAGCATCCTCTTATCCTGCTGGATCGCTCGGCACCTGTAACTCCACGAAACTGCTGCGACTTGATGCTTGCATCTTGATCCTGTGGCAGTGTAATGCCTTCTTCAGTTGTGCTGGGCCTGCAGTCCCCATGCAGGGAGGGTTCTCGTGGGGCGAAGCTTTGGCAAATTCGGGAGGACCTGAGGCCGCTCAAAACTTATGCTGTCAACCGAAACGGGTTCATATGCCGTCTTGTCATGTATGATGCTTGTACTATATGTATGTATGCGTATGTCTAAACCTGTGTTTGCATAAAGGTGTATGTATGCATGTATGTGCATGTCTATGTATGCATGTGTGTGTGTGCGCTGCATAAGTGTTACATGTATATGTGTACATGTTGTACATAGCACCTAGATATACTTCTGTGTGAAAGCTATATAAATACATATTATACTACCACAACGTTCCCGTCGGAGGACTGGGTGGAGGAGTGTAAGGCGGAAAAGGGTTTGGATGGTGTTCAAGAGCAACATGCAAGAGTGCGACGAACTTTCGTCCTACCGCAGTATATGGTATATACAAGCTATGTATGTAAGCCTACCTGTACATCATGATGTGCAAGCGCATACATGTCCTGATGGCATAGCCACGGCTGCAAGTACCGCAAAGGGCTAGCGTTTGCGGTTCCCTATGAAGGACATTGCTTCCAGGCTAGTGGATCCGTTAACCAAGACATGCCTGCATGTTGTTAATGGCAACACGTTTTCATGTCTCGTTATGGATCTCATCTTTCTCATTAGCATTACATAGCATTCATTACTTAGTACTGGCTATGCTCGTGTTATTGCGTTCGTGTGTCTCTGTATGTGTGTGTGTGTGCGTGGGCGTGGGCGTGGGCGTGGGCGTGGGCGTGGGCGTGGGCGTGGGCGTGGGTGTGTGTGTGTGTGTGTACGCGCGTGCGCGTGCGCGTGCGCGCGCGTGCGTGTGTGCTCTCTGGCTTTGCTTAGGCTTCATCTTCTGATTGTTAGCCAGCATTGCGGAATCTTGCAGAAACCGAGGAGACATGTTGATTTGTTGAAACAATTCTAGACGCTAGACACAAGCAGGGCTTGTCAAGGTGCAGAACGAAGCAAGATTACAAGGCGGCCTCGCAACAAATGTAGGGATCCGTATTCAGACATCTCCATAGCGACCAAACCTTGTATGTTCCACTGACAACCTAATCGCGAAGAGCCTTATAAAGACCCTGAAGCCGGAACGTGAAGCCCAAAAAGCTGAAGACCTAAAACCCAACAACCTTCAACCCTAAACCCCAATTCCCTAAACCAAAGACCCTTAAATCCCTAAAAGCCCCTGAATCCCCAAGCCCCAAAGCCCTTGCAAGGTGCAGCTCCTCGGAGCCAGGCTCGACCATCTCCTCTGGGAGGCCCCTTTGGGAAGGAGAGGAGCCTTGAGGTGAAATGAGGGGTTGTTGTAAGGCGCTCTTTTGCCGCGTTTGGGGTTACATGAGGGTTGTATAAGTGGCTCTTTTGCAAGGTTTGGGGTTTAAGTGAGGGGTTGTATAAGGGGCTCTTTTGCAGGGTTTGGGGTCAAATGAGGGGTTGTATCGGGGGTTTTTACTCAGGTATGCTCAGGGTACCAGAAAGTTTCTTGAAGGGTTCCTCTTTTGGATCTCTAAGGGTACTTTGGGGGTACTGTTGGGGTACGAAGCGTACTCAAAGGGTACAAGTAAAGGGTGACTCAAGGGTTCTAGAAGGCGCCAATCTTATAGAAGGCTACTATCCTGGCCCTTGAGTGGATGGCTTATTGGGAATTAGAAGAGCCACCGCGCTGCACCCGAAAGCCCTTCGATATCTGACCTTCCACACCTTTGTGACCGACGATCCTATAAACCAGAGCAGGTGCCGACGAAGCACTGTCACGCCTGGCGGGGGCCTCGTGAGATCGAGGATGCTTCTGAGAGTAACGCCCCCTTCCGGGCCGGGCAAATGTCGAGTTGAGGAGCTCTGTGTTGGGATTTCTGCTGAATCAAACAGGTGAGGCACGGTGTTCTGATGTTAGCACGGATGCGTTTATACGGCTCATATCGAAGCTCGAGCACTGAGGTGCGCGAGGGCTACCCCGAAACGGTTGGTGCTGCGCCACAAGGCACACCAACGACCAGGCAACGGAAGGATGCGGTGCTTGTCATCACGACAGCACTAATGCTGTCATGCCTGCCATCAAGCCGCATGCCGAATACAAAGCCCCTCGAACTTGCCGCTTCAGTGGCGGGCTTATCACCGCTTCCCAGCAAAGTGCTGCATAGGGACATGTTTCAACGATGCAAGACGCCTGTCGCTCCTACAGGCAAATGTACGGCATGCAGGCCTATGCCGGCCAGGCCTGACCGTATCCTCAGTGCCTTCACAGACCCGAAGAGGTAATGGCAGAAAGGAAGGTCACTCGACTTTGCTTCAATGGTCGTATCATCATTGTCATCTCAAAATCCAGATTCTGACCACGTCGCATTCGGGACAGTTGCACGGATATGCCACCACATAGCATTGTCTGCATGTCTCACATCGGTGTAGATGTATCGATCGAGTGCGATGGGCCTGTAGCTAGCAGAATCGTAGAGACAACGAGAGCCAGACAGTTCCGGGGTGGTTTCAACTATTCTGAGTTCCGCATTTGCACTTGTTGCTTCTGTTCATGAACTGTACAAGTGCTCCTACCCGCAATCATATCGACAGGAGATGACACTCACTCACTGGAAAGCTTGCAATCACTGCTTCGTGGCCCTCGTCACGATGCTAAGGACAGTTACGGCATGTTACCTGTTATGCTAAATCAAGTCATTATCACTATCTTTGTTGTCTAAACAGACCTAAACATGTTTAAACCATGCACTGTAGCCTAAACCGCAGCAAACTGTCAAAGCTTCCGCAGGCCGGCTCACGCCCGAACAGCCGCTCGAGAGATCCTCCTCAACAACCGTCCCAACAGGCACTGCTTTGGATTCTTAGCCTGCGAAGCTCCTTCCACAACTGCAATCCTTGATGTGAGCGAACGGTGGCTCAATGATTGTTTGATCTCAATGCTGCTTAACGTCATACTGTATTGGTAGTATTGTTGTTATTATCGTTATTATTATTGCAGACTCCGTTCCTTGCACTCTTGACTGACTTGCCTGGTCGCTCCCTTTCGCTTTCCTGAGTTTCAACCGTACCGTGAATGTTGTAGCGTGTGGGTAGGGCGGTCCAGCTTCGCAGGAAGGTTTTCACAGTGGTGTGGCTCAACAGTGGCTAGTTCCTCAGTTTTGCTGATTTCCGCAGTTTCGGACAGCTTGAACTGCACCTGGAATGAGTACCTCCAAGTCATTGCAGGGTTCGCTGATGTTCCCTTTTTTTCACAACCTTCAGTTACAGCACCTTGGCAGCCACGTGGGCTCAGAGAGCACTCGAAGAGAGAAAGAGCTGCAAGATGGCCCGGGCTTTGCCTTCGGACTCAGGTGCAATGTCGTACCATACTGCTCAGACCTGCGCAACTGAACCCGAAGAAGCGCTGCCCTGTTAGTATACAAGGTACCATATTGCTATAGAGTGGCTGATCAGCCCTGGTGCAGAGAAAATGGCTGCTGCGGCTGCTGCAGCTGTGGGCGCGGTGGAGGTGCACGAGGAGGGTCCGTGGTGCAGCATGCATGTGCGATGCGCAGCATTTGAGCCGCTTCAATCCAACTCACGGGTCCTTCGCCAGTTTTCAATCGGACCAGTCAGTTTGTTTTCGTTCATATGGTCCTGCAGGCGCTTCTTGTCGGGCTGTCACAGATATCGTATATACAAGCAACAGACACAAGCCGCGATTGGTCAGTCATGTGTGCTTTTGCATGCCAGGTGCTGATTCTGCGTTCGCGGTGTTTACCTGAACTTCTAGATTCTAGACACCATCAGTGGCAGGACAAACCTCGGGTTGGATAAGGGGCTCAAGCCAGCTGCAGGACTTCTTTGCAAACCCAATTGTCTGATTCTCAGTCATGGGCTTGCAGAGCTTTATCCGCTGCAGATGGCGAGCTCGGTTCACACGTTGACAGTTGTGACGTGCATCCTTGATCTGACAGCCTCCCCACTGTCTTGCAGAGCGTGGATGTCATGTTGTCTTCGCTGCTCTGAGGTGGACGGTGACTATCCGGACCCCGGAGCAGCATGGATTGGCGACCGCTACTACTTGGTAGCAACAGGCGGTGGCCCGCAAGGCTCCTGTGATCTCTCTTAGAGTGAGCTCTCACGTCCTGCTGACAGATCGCCGCTTGAGTGGACCTGTCCAGGTGCCTTCCGCATGCTTCAGTCTTCTGATTTGGTGCATTGGGAGAGCTGCGGCCAGGCGGGCCATGCAGTGCCCTGCGAAGCTGTGGGATTGGCATGCCACCGCTGATTATGAGAGTTGTACAAGAACATCTGACAGATGAGACGACGCAAATCAGAACGATCGCCACAAGCACAACCAGTAGCAAGCCCTGACGACCACAGCGGCGTCAGCAATCGCAGCAACACCAACAAATGGGTCATCGACATCAGAGTAGCACCTCAGAGTCAGAAGCGATGAGATTCCAACACATCGTACAGGATTCTTATATCGTTAGCCCCAAACCGTTCTCCTCCAGGTGTTCTCCTCCAAGAGCCTTCCTGTCTGGAGTGGGGGAGCCCATGGCGAGCGCAAGCCTCAACGCAAAGCGGGTTCTGATTCGAACCGATGGACCATGGATACTGTGAATGGTGAGTTGAGGGATGCTACCGGGCCTTCTTTGTAAAATTTAAGCGGACAACATGTTTGTATGTGTCGCATAAGGAAGTGCGACTACTGGGCCCCGGAGATACACCAGCAGCTTGTCAGCAAGTCCCGACCGTCGCATGCTTGCACAGTCCGAAGAGTCAGGCTGCCAAGCGGCAGGAAAGCCGTCTTCTTCAGTGCCCGCGAGCCAGCGCCGGGCCGAGCCTTGCACATTGGTAGCTTGGCTGCATTGTCGCATTTCACCTGCTTTAGCCCAGCAGCCAGAAGAGTGACTACAGCAGCATCCGGAGCTTGCAGACAGCATAAGGCATAAGTGTACGTGTATGTATGTGTATGTATGTGTATGTATGTATGTATGTATGTATGTGTATGTATGTGTATGTATGTGTATGTACTTGTATGTATGTGTATGTATGTGTATGTGTGTGTATGTGTGTGTATGTGTGTGTATGTGTGTGTATGTGTGTGTTTGCATGCATGCATGTATGTATGTATGTACGTACGTATGTACGTGTGTATGTATGTATGTATGTATGTATGTATGTATGTATGTATGTCGAGCCACGCACAGCAACCGAGAGGGAGGGAGAGAGGGAGGGAGAGAGAGCGAGAAAAGCAAAAAGTGAGAAAGATAGAAAGGCAGGTAGGTAGGTAGGTAGGTAGGTAGGTAGGTAGGTAGGTAGGTCGACAGATGACATGAGCACTCAGGCGTTGCCACATCGGACAAGGCAGAAGGCCCCTATCAGGACATTGGCGAACCCCTGGTGAGCGATCCCCATTGGGCTATTGATGCGATGCTCGGAGAAGAATTATTTGAGTGGGCAAGAGAGCACTAGATTCACTAGATCAGAACTGAACAGCAGTACAATGGCAAGCTTGATCGTGCTGTTGCAAACCATTGGGGTATAAGCCTCAAACTCAGACAGCCATGTATGTTCGTGTCTTTGCCCTTCCTGCACCTTCCTGCCAAGTACCATGCGTGGCTCAGGTTATTCGACCATACGGACACACACTAGGAGCCTCGGGAACCAGTAAGACATTCCTGGAGAGTCCCTGTCCCCGTACAGAAGGCTTTTTTCTTGCCATTGGGCCGCATCTACTTTAAGGACGTATTTCAACGATCATGAAAGCGGCAAGCAGTATCTGCTTTGGAAGATCGATGGGAACGCACACAATGTCCCTTCCGCCATCAAGATACGTGACTGTGCAGCACTTGTGCGATGTCCAGCTAAATGTGTGCCACTCGGAACGCCACAGCTGCCTCTGGACCTGACGGCACGAGACCTGCTGCATGCACGCAAACACATCGCTTCGGCAACAAAAAACAGACTGCCGTCAACTTGCCGGATGACAAGGAGAGCTCGATACGACCGCCGGTTGCACTTTGGCCACCGGCTCAGAAGTGACTGGACTGTTTTAGACCTTGTGCTTTCCTGGCTTTTAAGCACCTTGGGGGCAGAGTTCCTGGACAGCTTTACGATTCTTTAAAACTTGAAGAGGGAATAGGCAACACCAAGCCGATTCACAGACACATGTTCGGCTTTCGTAGTAGCTAGCACAAACATCCCCAAAGCCAGACTACCACAATCAAGAGCATAAGAGCAATAAGATCTTGGTGAAGAGCAGGTGCATGAGCTTATCCGCAACGACTTGCCATGGGAAGGCCCAGTCCCTGTGTTTGGATTTAGGGTTTCAGGCCATGTCGACGTTTGCTGGGTCCTTTTAAACCCTAACCCCCAAACCCTAACCCTCGGCCCTGGAAGACAAGCATTGCAACGCTGTTGTCGATGGCGCGTAGCTGAAGCCAGAAAATGGTGGATCCAGGGGGTACATATATATATTTATTTATTTATTTATTTTCATACATACATACATACATACATACATACATAATTGGTTTACATATACATATATATATACATACATACACATCCATATATCAAGCATGCATAGCTGCATTTCTGAATGTGTAGGTGTGTGCACACGCTTACTGGTTACGTGCGCTGTGCAGGGTAATCAATGTTAGTCGCGGCATAGTGCTCAGTGCACATGGGGGGTTCACAAAATAAGGGACCCTAATTGAATCTAGATAATCGCATCCGTATGTTCCGCATGTCGGGTCCAAATGTAAACTTCTCATCTCACAAGTGGCATTCTTACGCGGTGCCAGGTACCGTAGTGGAGGGGCCATTCTTGATCAAGCGCGGCGGCTTCTACTACCTGTCACCTAGCTTGAATCTGAAGCATTACTTTTAACTTCCCCGAACGGCTCAAGCACAACATTGCCCGATGTCATCGAGCTCTTCTCACGCACTGGAGCCCTCGGTATACAGACCCCGAAAAAGCTTCAAAAGATTCTAGCTGAGAGATGGATGGTGTCAAGTCCAGTGTTGCAGAAACTCTGAAAGTCGCAAACCATCGCCGGGCCCTGAAATCAAGACCTGCGACAAAAACAGAATTCACAGAACGGTCACAGTAAAGCTCCGAATAGGGCAGATTTCAGAGGAGATGTCCATCCGGCTCATGGTCGTATGTCCACACAATAGGAAACGCCAAGCCCTGGCGGATGTTGTGACCTTCAGCCCGAAATGTTCATGCCAATGCAGTACAGTATGATCAGCGTTTCACCTAAGCCCTGAACCGATTGCAAGCCCCCAAGCCCTACAGTCCGAATATCCTAGTATTTTTTATATTATATATTATATACTGTATTGTAACTATTATATATATATATATACATATATATATATATTATAGATGTATCACTATGTATCATATATTATATATCATTTATTTTAGATTATGTATTCTATATTTTTATGTTATATATCTTATTCTATTTATTATGTATTATGTATTACTGTATGTATTACATATTATATATTATATGTTAGATAGTATACATTATAGTATATTTAGGTCAAGAGCAGATCTCTCGATCCTTGCTTGCCTCCTCCGGTCCATCGGCCGGTCTTTCTGCTCGCATTTCCAGGTTCTACTCCGGGGAGTGCTATGGGAACCACCGGTACTGCGTGGGTGTGGCTCGGGCGGAGCAGGCTGGAACATGATAAATTTTGTTTAGGGGTTTAGGGCTTAGGGTTGCAACTGGTTCTTGAATTGCTTTAATTACCAGTAGTCGTGGTGTCCTCGACGCAGCAAGCAGCAGAAATTCAATGTTGTTTGAAGGACGACGTTGCCAATGACATACAGTTCTTTCTCGCAGGTCCTTTTGCAGCCTGCACATCCGCAGTTACCGTCATCACAGCACTCTGCAAACTTGGTACATCGCCACCCCGAATCATTCAACTTTAAACTTGGAATCCCGGAGCCCTCCTAACCTTCTAGACACCTTGCGGAGCTCAATCTGGGATCACTCGAAATTCGCCGAGCTGACGAGGTGTTGGGGCCCTACGAAAAGGCTGCTGCACCTGTTCTTTCAAGCGGCCGCGGCTTTGCCGGGCCTGGGCACTGCGTTGTCGTCGCCGCGCCGGGAGGGGATGTCTCTCGGAGCAAAAGATGCAAAAGATAGGGTTTTAGGGTTTCGGGCAGCCACGCTGTAGCCCCAATCATACGAGGCAGTACAGTATAGGTTCTGACCCCATGACCCTTTTTGATTCAATTTATTATGCGTACAACTCTCCAGTGCAGTTTCGCAGAAAAAACACTACGGGCATTTCGGAATGCCTCTTGGGCCACCATGACGAACCATTTCTATGTGTAGCCTCCATCCCACCGCCTCGGTCCTTCTTGGCGCGCAACTGGTAACCATGGAAACCAACGCGCAGCTGCCTATACATATATATATATAGATATGTATATATATATATATGGGTCATCTACTAAATACTTTTCATGTCTGTCATAGGTGTTCGCATTATGGTGGGACTGTTCTTCGCTAGCTGCTGGCAGCTGCCAACCCGTCTCTTCATCGCTTTCATGACCCGTGGGCACGATCACTTGTTCCTCATACGTACGACTTAGGACAAAGAGCATACAAAAGCACTCATACATGATGTGTTCATACAAAGCTGATGCATGTGGTTTACTTGCAGAAACACGTATGTGTGTGTGTGTGTGTTTGTATATGTGATATATATATATGTATATATATATATAAATGTACATATGTCTGCATACACCCTTTTGTGCACATGCGGATACATTTGTGAACATATATATATATACACATACTTGTAATTATATGTATATACATACATACACACATGCAATATACATATAGAATATATATATATATAGCGAAAAATATACATACATACATACATACATACATACATACATACATACGTACATGTGTATATATATATACACATATAGATACATATATATATATATGTATATATATGTATATATATACACACTGACCGACATTTTCACAATCTACATAGACTGCACTTCTATGCTGAGCAGTCACCAGGTCATGGTGTACCATGCCTGGCCTTCGGAGAGCCCTGGTGGCCGGGGCTCGCGCGGCGCGAAGCGGCAGGCCGGCTGTCCGAAAACCCACGAATCTACCACAATACCCCGAAGCCCATGTTATACCCAAAAGCCCCGTTCGAAATGTTAAAGCCCGCATACTAGATGCGAATGCCGCAATGATGAAGATGAATGCATGCAGACACGATGATGCAAGCGCAGGTTGGCTGTGTATATGTATGTGTCTGTGTGTATATATACATATACATATATATATATGTGTGTGTTTATACATATTATATATATATGTATGTATGTATCTCTCTATATATATATATGCATATATGCATGCATTGTTCCACCCATGCAATATGTGTGTTTGTGTCTGAGTGTGCGACTGCGTATCTATCCGCAGGTGAACATTTGCGCGCACACACACACATGCCGAACTACATGCATATGTGACAGACATACTGACAATGTAAGGCTAGGTTGGTTGGCTCATGGCGGTTCGCAATTTAGGTCTTGGTCCTTCTTGCTTTTGTGGGAACCGGTCAGGCGGAGCTAGAACATCGCTAGCGAACTCCGGGCAAGCCTGAAGCTAGGAGGCATGAAGACGGAGATGGCCTGGGGCGCTAGGATACTTAATAAGCGACATATACATACCGTATTCAAATTGGCTGTCTCATCATATTGCACACCCGGGGCGAGTGCTTCCATGCAGCATGGTTCAACTTTCTAGACTACACTGCACCCTAATACAACTCCTTCCCCGGGTCGAGTCATGTACAAGGACGAGTAATCCTGGTTGCACAGACCGAAGAAAAGCAACAGCACGTCTCGGTTGCAGCTCCCTTTAAACCGGTCAAGAGAGCCCAGCTCGGTTTACACAAGACTCCGCATCGTGCTCACAATCGTCAAAACCAATGTCAGGTGCTGGCAGAGCGCGTGACATGGGAGCACCGGGGCGTTTTGGTTGAGACTTTACAGTGCCTTTATGCCAGCCAGATCCCGCTAGCACAGTTGATACTTGTACAGCAGTTCTTCTTCCAATGCTTACACTGCGACAATGGCAATGACAACATTATTACATTATTGGCGACTGCAACTCCCACTGATAGTCCAAGCGCCTTGTCCAACTACTGCTGCTGCTGGTACTGCTGCTACTACTACTTCTACTACTACCTTTACTACCACCACCACTACTACTACTACTACTACTACTACTACTCCAACTCCTACTACTGCACACCACCAAACCACTCCTATCACCCCTGCGACTGGGGCGACGACGGCTGCGACGATGACGACGGTGAGGAAGGGGAGGAGGAGAAGGAGGAGGACGACGACGACCAGCACCACCCCCAACAACACTCCGGCCGGCACCACGACGACAACATCGGCCAGGGCCATGAACCCCCTCCACTCCTGCCGCAGCCAGTCACAACGACGGTGATCCAGCCCCCTGAAGGAGGATGGTTGGCCTTGTGTCGGCTGCGGCGTGCCAACGACCGGACCACAGCGACTTTGCTGAGAAAGTATTCCAGCGGTGGCAATAGGAACAGGAGTTGGTTCAAGGTCGCGTCTTTTCGAGTTTATGTTGTCAATGTTGTCCTTACCCGTAAACCTGACAGAACTGCCATTTCGACGATTTGCAGGATGGTTTGCATGCTCCGTTCAGGCCGTCCCCACATCAGCGGGCGGAGCCGAAACGCCTCCTGGTACCTGGCCGTGGCCTCGAAAATGGCTGCCAAACTCTGGAGAACGAATTCACCGAAGACATGTAATTATGTCCCCATTATAGTCCTAGAATTATAGGAGGACGAGCAAGGGATCCGCCTCCAAGTTTTCTGCTAACTCACCATGCCCAGAGACTAACACACAATGTTTACTTAGTTTAATTCATGAAACATGATGAAAATAATGTATAATGTATACTATATGCTAGTTGACACATAATACGAGGTGTGTGTATATATATATATCTATCTAGATATACCATATAAGGTATTCGACGTAAGATCTATAACATACGGTATGTTATATATATATATATTATATATGTGTGTAACATGGTATGTAATTATAGCTTAACATACATAACACATGGTATATAATTTGTAATATATAGTGCTTATATAATATGTAGTTTACGAAATCTAGTATATAATATCAAGTATATAACATATGAAAGATAACATATAAGATCTAACATACGACATATAAAATGGCAGATATCATATATCGTCTAAGAACACACACTCTATCATATATCATACAGAAATATGAGCTGATACGGTAGAAGACGTAATGTATAATTGTATTAAGTATGATCTGTAATATACAACAGACAACACAGAGTATAACAGAGACTAAGGCAAGGTGTATCGCCTCAAGGCTTCTCAGGACAGCCTGCTGTGGCCGCTGCAATTGCTGTGCTAGAAAGGGTTTGCATCGGGTGAGTCGGTTGATGCACCTTTAATTTAGGTTGCAAGCCTTTGCTGTGCAGGACTGGGGCGTGTACCTGGGCTATGAAGGCAAGCTGACAAAGTCCAAGGATGAGGCTGCGCCGAATTCGATCCCCCCTGGAAAGCAGCCGACATGTGCAGTTTGTAAGAACGACACCACTCCGATTCGGCCGGTCGTAGAGTGCATGTCGCAGCTTCGCCAGCAGTGTAAGTTGTGATTGACCAGACAGGCCTACGTCGTCCGATCTGGCCTGAAGCCGGGCGGCACTGTGAGTCTGGAGGCCGCCGTGAGAGCGCAGCGACCGGAAAGATTTCGGACTCGTCCAGAACGCCGAAAGGACGGACTTTGAAAGGACGCTGGTCTTGCACATGATGCAACAAAGATTTTGATACAGCCATCCTAATTGCGGTACCTATAACCCCACGTGTCAGTTACTTACTACATCCCCTGACCCCGACATGGTTTTCTCCATGGAACTGAAGTGTCTCGCAGGCAGCGAGCCGTCCAGGTCATTTCCTGAGGCAGCGGCAATACTGCAGCGACTCAAAGGGTTATGGGGGCTTCAATCCGTTTTCTGCACCTGCATGCAGAGGAGCCACTACTGGATGCCTGAAAGCAGAATCCTTCAACGCAGAGCTTGCAAGTCCTCGGCATTATGGGTTCCACTGACAGGAATGCTGTTATCCGTAGCAAGCACTGGTAACCCCAGTACTAGTGATAGCACTTGGCCCTATGAGCCTAGTAATTTTCCTTGAGCCGATCGGCCGATGTCGCTATTGTGCCTTGCAGAGCCGCATATGAGCATAATTGGTATATTACGACTTTTGTGATTGGGCGGCACCATTGCTGCAGGCACCGGTGTGGCAAGCTGGAGCGACTTGGACTCTAGTGAGCACTTCGTGGTATGCTCCACAACCCTTGTTCCGAGTTCCCGCAATTCTTAACCCCGCAAGCCCCTTCAGGGGATTCTTGCTTGAGTTGAAGGTTCGCACACATGGACTTTACATCCAGGTCGGTCGTTCAGGGTCGCGAGCCTGAACCAGACAGCACTTCAATAAAATCATCTGCACGTTTTTCATGGCAGTTCGTGCTGGCATTCAAGCCCTCGTGAACCGCCCAACGGTTTCATTGGAGCAGCAACAGCCATGAGGCACGACTGCAATTGCAGGTGGATAGGCAGGCATGTCAACAACAAGACATGCTGACGAATGATGTTCGCGTCGTGTACTGCCTGTCAAGATGCTGGAGATCCACTTCAGCACAGGCATGGTAAGAAGTAGAAAAGTCGACGAACGCCAACACCCTAAACTCTGGCATCTAGACCACAAAACCCTCCACCGACGCCTAGACACGAAGGCTTAATGCTGCGGAGACCTCGCAGCTTTTTCAATTGGATGCCTCCTGGTTCCTTGTGCTTTAATAATTAACAGTTGGGTTTACGATTTTGCATTAGGGTCGAGGACTTGAGGTGTTTGGGGCTTAGGGTTTTGAATCTCGGTTCTTGGAGTGCGAGGGTTCCGAGTCAAGTCCGGATCTGGTGGTACCGCATTGCAAGCGATCATGATATGAGATGTGTTCGTACCCAGCACTGTAAGCCATCGACTGTCAAGTAAGCCAGTGCAATGCAGAATGGCCCGGAAGCACCTCCCATCCCCAATCCATCCCAAACCCGGAACCCCAAATCCGCCAGAGCAACTCCCCAACTTTGCATATAATGCAAGCCTGCAGAGATCTCAGAGCCCTTCCGCGCCTGAGTTATCAGAACTCACCTGTTTCGAAGCACCTGATCATCTTATGTAACTCCTTTGTCTCAGTCTTAGGCTAGACCTTCCACCCAGGAAGCCTAAACCTTAAACCCCTAAAC
>CAJNJA010076130.1:0-21516 GCA_905231915.1 Symbiodinium necroappetens
TCTCCAACTGGAGACTTGCTTGTCATTGCATCTACGGCCTGTTACCTGCCAGTAGACTCGCAAACTTTGAGTGTGCTGTGGGTAGTTGGACCTGATGCCCTGAATCCGAAGCCCTTGAGGATGTTTGGAGGGTTTTCCTGCTCGAAAGATGTGCTGTATGCTGGCAAACACTGCTGGCGAGAATTTTGTGCGATCGAAAGGATCCTGGTGGCTGTGAGATCGTTGGTCTCCGGCAGCCTCTACTGTAATCTGGTTCCCCCTACACCTCGCCTGACTCGTCGAGCGCGAGTGCTAAAAAATGCAAGTACATATATATATATATAATGTACACACACACACACGTACACACACATATATACACATATATATATATAAACATAAATAGATAAATAAATAAATAGATAAGTAAATAAATAGATAAATAAATGTAAAAATAAATAAATAAATAAATATATATATATATATACATAATATGTATGTGTATACATACATACATGCACATGCACTGCGGCTTTCCCTTGTGCTATAAGAGCATCGGCCGCAAGGCGTTTCCAGCATTGTCATCATGTCCTAAGACCCATACGGGCAGTTCGTATCAATGAGCATAGAGTGGAGACAGCCAAGGCGGGACGTAAGTCTCAAAGCCTTGCATCTGCTACAGTCGCATCATGGAAGTCTGGGACTCGCAAGCGTGCGCTCATGCCTTAGCTCGTTTTGCATTCTCACGCAGATTGAATGACGGGCGTGAATGAACTGGAACAAGAAAGTTATTTTGCCGGAAAGTGATTTTTGTGCCGGAGCAGCAGCGTTTCCAAATCTCGTAGGAGCCTTTGCTGGCTGGGTAAGCATTGATCTACAGGTTTTGCTGGGAACAGATGCAAGGGGTTCCACGCGGTCGGTAGTGGCCTTACGACGCAAATCTTGCTTTGGAAGTAGATCTTTTGCAACTTCTAGTCGACGGCCCCAAACACAAACAAACAAACAAACAAACACACACACACACACACCCAGACACAGACACACACACACACACACCCACACCCACACCCACCCCCACACGCACACGCACACGCACACGCACAGGCACACGCACACGCACACACAGACACAGACACAGACACAGACACAGACACAGACACAGACACAGACACAGACACAGACACAGACACAGACACAGACACAGACACGGACACACACACACACACACTCACACACACGCACCTATAAATATATATATATATATTTATTTATTTATTTATCATATTTCTATATCATATATCTATATCTATATCTATATATGTATCTGTATCCGTGTGTGTAAATGTCTGTACGTATGTATGTACGTATGTACGTATGTATGTATGTATGTATGTATGTATGTGTATATATATATGTGTGTATATATATAAATATAAATATATATATATATACGTACGTAGGTCGGTCGGTCGGTCGGTATGTACGTATCATATGTACATGAGTGTCTAGTATAGCCATACATATGCATGTGTACCAAAAACGAAGAATCTTCCAAGGATCGGTCTTCACCGCCAGGTAGTCGCAGCGCATACAGCGCTTTCCAGCAGCGTAGAGGCGAAGTATCCGCTCGTAGTCCTTCTCTCAGCGGTGCGAACCCGACTTCGAGGGTACGAGTAGAGTAGTTCGGGTGCACAGTTATCGTTTGTTGGTTTCGAGTTGTATAGGCTTTCGGGGATTTCAGCACTGAACTGATCGACCTGCAACAGGTGTTTCTCGTGAGTCTCACATCCTCGAGAGGCTAAACCTTCCCAGGCGCATGCCCACGACTGGTCCAGTCGGCCGCAAACTCACCATGAAAGCAAAAATCGGCTCCGATCTCACTCCCACCCCCGCTTGACCTCACAAGTCTCTGTTCCCGAAGCTGTAAAATCCAGAGCTGTCAGGCCCCCGAATAAACATGCCACGGCGTCACTAGCATGGAGAACCGGAATCCTCGGCAATCAGCATGGTCCTCCATGACGGGCATGGTCAACTTCATCTCCGCGCCAGGGTTTCTGTACCCCATCATCTGAGCGGTTGCCTGTCCCCGGCTGATGTCTGAGAGTCGTAAAATGCCTCAAGTTTTGACTGTTGTGTCCTCACACATGCGGCCTCTACTGCGTACGTTGAAGTGAGCGGAAGTGGCGATTGACCATTCGACCCTTTGGAAAGTTGGGTGGTGTTCTTGCCCTCGTGTGCAAGTCCAACCACAGAACCCTGTGCCAAACTGGGCTCATCCGAAGCGATAAGCACGGACATCGCCCATGCAGAATTCGGGAAGTCTGCAAACTCAACCAAGGATGAACCGCTGCAACACACAGGCCATGCCCACCTTCGCCAAGCCAGTGGAGTAGGTCCGGGAGAGCATCCAGGGATTGGCTACTGGGTAGACTCCCCAAAGAACGCAGCCTTCGCCTGGGCGCCGCGATGCCGACAAGAGTCATGGATGCAAACGGGGTCACAATGCGAAATTGGGTTTGAGTACGAAACCCTCTTTTCTCTTGCGCTTCGGAACGACGAAATACTGTGGTAGGAGGCCGGCAAAGGATTTTGCTAGAGTTCGAGTGGTACTGTTAAGCTAGCGACAGCTATTCAATCAATTAAGTGTCCATCTCTTAACCCGAGCTCCGAAGCTCTAAAAAGTCTATTGGACCATTGCTGCAACCAACATTCTTCTCGCAACCACGAGGCGGCTCGCCACCTCAAACCTCGCTGGCACTGGATTTGTCAGCTTTTTTTTCCGTGGCTGGTGTCATTCTTCTTAAAGGCTCCTTCAAGGCTACTATTGTAGGGTTCCTCTTAAGGCTACTACGCTCCCACTTCGCTTCCTGTAAGGGGCCTGTAGAAGAAAAGCTGCGCTTGGTTGGTTTAAGGTTTTCTTTGGCCCTAGGTTCTAGGTTCTAGTGATTCTAATGTTTAATGACAGCAACGAGACCAAGCGACACACCATCAACTTTGCACTCATAGCCCTGGACTACCACTCCTAATGTCAAGCTGAAAAGACCGTCCACGACCTATATACGCCCTTTGGATCCAAAGCAAAACAAATGCAAAAAGCTGTTAGAGGAACACGTTTCATCTTCCCTTCGGGGGTTATACTAGATTAAACTAGGAAAGATGACTCCTAGTGAACACCCAAGAAGCAAATGATCGATGACAACTGGCAGGCTTGAGACGGGAACATCCACGACCTGTGCCGACTTGTCGCTGCGCACTGATCCTGACAGCAGAGCTCTCTCCGCAGTACGAGTACATACAGCATCAACACATATGCCTTTTCTGGAGTGGACCTGGCAGAAGGGTTCCGGGGTTTGCGACACATGCCTGCTCTTGGCTAGTCAACTGGTGTTTAGCAAGAGCTCCAAGTCGGGTGCCTCGTGGCTAGGGCTCCTTCAAACCCCGAACGGGCTTAAAATGGCTGAAAACAGTCATACGTTGGCTGCTCAAGAGTGGAGCCGACTCAAGGCGTGAATGCCTCAAAGGGGTCAAAGGGGGCTTTAGACAGTGGCAGATGCTGCGAGGCAAGGTCGCCAGAAACAGCTGCAAACAAGTCATAAAACGTCTTGGATGTCTGGGAGCTTGTGCTACAGCTTCAGCGCGCATTTCAGTGCATGAGGGCCACCTAGGATGTTATTCTTTTGGCTTGTACCGCGTCCTTTTCCCTCCTTAGAACTTTGTGCTGTCGGCCCGCCGGCGACCAAAGCTTGTAGCTTTTGATTCCGTGCCTTTGAACTTTTGGCTCCACAACCTTCCGGTGTTTTGTGCTCTGCGGCCGTCCCGCGCGCTCACTCGCTCACCCTCACGGCCGCGGGCTTGGGCTGTGGCACTCATGGCAGGCTTGGCGGCTGGGATGGTGTTGCTTTGTTTGCTCCGGCCGCCCCAGACGCTCACTTAACCACGGCCACGGGTTTTCAAGCACGGATACGCACGGCAGCAGCAAAAATGGGCTGGTGTACTGTCAGTCCAAGAATTTCCGCCGCACAACAAGAAAACACAACTTCCACGTGCAAGCTGTGAAACATGAGTCGGTTTAGATTGTTACAGCAAGGCAGTCTAGTGTGGCATTTCGGAGGCAAAGACAAGACCATGGACACCATCGCTGTCATCCGCCGTCGCCATCGCTGCCGTCGTTGTCACACGCGGTGCACGATTGCGATGACCAACCATCAGAGCACTTTGTGATCATGCCTGCAGCAGATGCCACAGCCTGATTTCCAAAACAGAAAGCCGGTGCTCAAGCGCAGCAGAGCGGCTCAACATGCATGGAGCAAATGCCCAGCTCTCCCTACACTGTGCTTTCTGCCATGCAGGGCATACTGCATATGTCATCTACCGCAAGGTATGCGAGCAGATTATTGGAAAATGCTCATCGTCCTAGGCAGTGAAGGAGAAATCAAGCCTTCTATTTTCAAGATTCTGAGGAGCGGTTGCTCACGTCTGGCGATCGGGTGCTAGCTTGCTTGAGAAAGAACATTTTAAAGGGAGCCTAGTTTCGCCTAGTTTCTTCAGTGCAACCGCAAATAGTACTTGTCAACTGGTTCCGTGCTGCGCCCCACGGAACACTTGCTACAATTCTCGGCGTTGCAACATCCCTTGTCTGAAATATCAGAGAAATTCAGGGTAACACCAAGCAAACCCGTCCTGTCGAGCAAAGCAGCCCTTTGATGTCATCATCCATTTCCTGGGTTGCTGTCCGCTGCATTAAAGGAGGAGGGTCTAGCCCATAGGGGCTCATGGCCCAGTCGAAGTCCTCATCATAGACCTACGAACGGAGTTCCAACATCAGGAATCATGACACGAATCATCGGAATGCTTGTCCTGCGTTTGAAGCAATCACACAGAGACTTCTTTCATGATGAACAGCTGCTGCCTGTAGAGTAGAAATTCCTTCAGGATAACCACCTGCGAGGAAACTCTCAAACTCTCAATCGAACAACCCATAACAAGACTATGGAGATGAGTCCGAGTATCTACAACGTGTGCCCCCACTGGGAAAAAGCTCATGATCTTGTTCCTCGAGCAATTCACAGTGCAAACGACTCGAGCAAGGATCGGAAGGAAGGCTCCTAAGTCTCTTCAGCATCAGAACCACAGTCAGTGCGCGGCTTTATTGTTTTGAGCTTACGGAGAAGTAAATCTTCAGGCTCCTCTGATGGCATACGCCTTTGGCGCCCTCGACCACGTTGACACCGTGAGGTTGCAGCAGCTTCTGGTACCTCCATGCACTGCTCTTGCAAAACATGTCTCGGCACCGGGTGCAGTACTGCGTCGTCTCTGCATTCAGGCACCCTGAGTTCCCAAGCGAGGCTGCAGAAGCTCCAAAGATCGCTCGCTCACTCACTGTCTCTGTCTCGCGCTTCCTGCCGCTCCCAACTATTGCCCCGCCCAAAATCTATGAAACCTCCACATATCCCAGCAGATCAGCAAGGCGTCGCCTTTGTAGGAGTGCCCAGGAAGTGATTCCCCTTCAAAAGCTAGCATGCACATCCCGTGCTCGTACTGATTTTGTAATGTCTCCACTGCGTCCACCGATGGAGACTTTCGCCGAGGATGTCGGACGGGGTGCCAACTGAGGCAGTCTCACGAGTGGGTGGTGCTTCCCTTGCTGAATACTTGTCCTGTCGTCCTTTGTCATTCGCGTTTATTACTGTTGTGGGTGTCACGGCATCTCGTGCATTGGCTCTACTCTACTGAACAAGATCTGTTCCCTACATCATCAGCAAGCACAGCCAGTGACAAGAAGGGCGATTGTCAAGGCAAGGGCATCTGCACATGGAGCGACAGTCGTCGCATCTGCAAAGACGGTGAATGACGGCGGCAACCAAGAAAGCAGCACTGTCCAAATATCAGGAAACAAACATTCCGACGGAACCACTGGTATTAGGAATAGTAGGTGCGCACCAGTCAGAAGTAAATATTACATATGCGCAGCAACAACAAAGTCAGAGCAATCACAGCAAATTAAACCATACAACAACCTAGCCATAAAGCCTAATACCTTTTTGTTTTACAGCTCGTGCTATGCTTTCTTGAAGCTTGAGCCCTAAACCCAGTAAAAGCCGTGAAGCTCTGAACTCTCATCGCGTCTCAGGCGCTGGTGATACTGGCTCGGGTCTGCGAAGACAAAGATGCGCTTGGGCGGGATGCCAGCAGAAAGCACCAGATTGAGGGTATGCGAGCCGATGATTCCTCGGGTTTACGGCCTAGGGTTATAGTTCATGGGATTTCAAGGGTGTCAGGTCTCACGATGTTTTCAGGATTCAAGGCTTGGGCACGAGGAAACATAGAGGTCTTATGCTCCTTTCGGATAGCATGCATCTGGGTTACAGAGTGGCACTGGTATTTGTTGGATGACCCTCTTTAATGCCTGTTTCCGGTGGCTTATTCAGCACGTGGCAGTATTTTTGACCGTCCTCTATATAGTTTTTCGGTTGCCTAGCAATTTTGTCGGTTTGCTTTGTCCTTCCTGCTGATGGCCAATCTTCATTAAGTAGATTTCTCTAGGTGCCCCTAAACCCTCCTGCTGTAGTACCACTGCATTACTACTGTACGGTTACTGACTGTAACTGTAGCACTGCACCACTACTAGTTACTATTGTCGTACTTTCCAGGTCTCAGGCTTCGTCGACTATGAGGGGGGGGGGAGTGTAGGATGAAGGAAAATGTGTTCGAAACGAAGGGTTTTCGTCTTGGTAACCATCTTGCAGTGCTAGGGGCTTGGCTTCGACCTTTGAAACAAGCTCTACGTACCCCTAAACCCTCCTGCTGTCCTTCCACCGCATACTACTATTGTCTTTCTGTACCCTCTACAGGTCAGCCGTGACACAAGGGGGGACGTGGCGGGGGGCATTAACAAAACCCAGTGCAACATTGACTGAGTGGCTCAGGTCTCGATAGGATTGACGGTCTTAGAGGCTTTCCGGGTTCACGCAAAACCTGACTTAGGCCTGATAGGCACTTGCAGCCGCACATCCTACAATAAGTGTCTGCTGCAGCAGCCGAACATACTTCTACAGGTCACATCGTGCCTTTAGACATCACTTCAACGGTAAGAGTGTTGTTACATGCGAGACGCATCACTCATCAAAATCGTAAACAGCTTCTTCCACAAAATGCCGGTTTCGCACTGAGTGAAACTCGGGCTCCAACATAGACTCCACAAGTGGGGACGTAATATCACGTCATGAACTAGGGAAACTTCAACCAGGGCTACTTCCAAGACAACATAAGCAACGATACCAGCAACAGGAAACGAATGAATGGATCCACCAATAGAGCAGTAAAAGCACCTAGGCAGACATATTATATATATATGTGTGTGTGTGTATATGTATCTGTTCTGTGTATGTCGGCCTAGAGCGGCCTCTAACAGTAGCCGAGGTCCCCGGCCCCATGGGACCAGGTATCTGTTATCTGGCGTTCTTCTGGGACTTCCAGAAGATTACAGCTGGCTGTATGTGTAGCTGCAGAAAGGACATTGGTCTTGCAGTTTGTTTCCGCAAAAGCAGAAGCAATGTCACCCAAAGAAGCCAACCGACATGTGTATGTGGAACTGTCACGAATCCAGCACACGCTCACTACCAACACTGCTTCCTCAAACTTTACCATCCAACAACAAGCGAATTCTTCAGTCCTGTGTTTTGAACCCGCAGTGACGCTTCAGGCCATTCACGAGTCGCAACCCGCTAACTCCTGTAATGATCCGAGTTACGACCTGAACTCCGATTGTAAAGTTTGAAAACCTGACAGAGCACTCAGCCGATCGAAGGTTGGTATGGCCACTACCCATTGCTCGGCAGGGGCAGCCATGGCAAATGTGAGCTCCGTGCCACTGCATCGGCAACCGCGGCCGGACGGCGGGTCACGAATCCCAGAAGCAAGGTTCGGGGTGAAGGCTGAGCTGAAGCTTGGGACGCTATTCGCCAGCGGTTTTCGGCTCCGATCGTTTAGCTGAGATCTTGCACATGCCTTTGCAGGGATCATCAGGCAAGGGCAGGGCCTGTAGGGATAAGCAGAGTCTTCACAGGGCCTAAGAGCAAGATAGAGCAAGGTTTGGGCTTTTCGATGTGGCGTCAGTTGGGGCCGAGACGGGGTTAAGTAGTAACATACAGATGCGCATATCCCCTACAGGGCCCATGACGGCATCCATGCTATGTAATCGATCTCATTCAGCAAGCGTCTACGACGGATACTAAGCGTCTGCTAGGCCTGGCAACATGATCTTGGACTCTTTAACTACTGATTTGTTTCTGCATGGTGACTGTCATCGTTACCGCTCATTACATATCGCTGCAGACATTGTGTCGCTGCTTTACAAGGCACATGTGTACCCCGGCAGTTATCATTACAGCTGCCGCTTGAGCGATGAACCGGCAAGCAAGGCCAGCAAAGCTCAGCAATCAGGGGCTCTGCTGAACTGTGCCTAGACTCTAAGTTCAGAAGCTTCTGCTTCAAGGAAAGTCCGCTATCAACCGGGAACCTGCCAATGGAATCAACATTCAAGATTATGGATCCGGTATGCCTGTCCTTCTCAGCACACTAGCAACACGAGAACTAGGCTGGTCATAGCTGTGACCCTATCTATGCCGGGTGCTGACACGACGCAAGTAACTCGTACAAGTCCCTCTTGCCTGGCTCCCTAAGAGTTATTTTTAGGGTGTAGGCACAGGGTGGCAAGGGTCCCAACCAGGAGCATTGTTCCTTTTCCCAGGAGTTAGACACGAGACTTCTGCAAAGCAGTTTGCTGAAGAGTGTAAAAAAATCTAACACCCATACATGCACATTGGTAAGGCAATAACAGCAAGCGCAACGATGGAAGTCGAGTTGGGACCAGACATGTCCCACAACGATGAAAGCCTCAGTCCTGTTCGAACACTTTGAAAATGTTTCACGAACTCCGCTGCCCCAGATAATGCCCCATCGACTAGCCTTCGACTTTTCCTAAGCGTCTGCCAATCTACACAAGCTTCCTCCGAAAATTCCTCGCATACTGAACATCAACCCTTGCAGCTGAAGCACGACTTACATTGCAGATGTTGACCTAACCACGCTTGGTCCGTTCGTTCTGGAGCTCGGCGAACTCGGATGAAGTTACTTATCCTATTTACAGTATGTTATTCATGCGATGAAACAGCGCTTTGCCTTTCCCTAGGCCGAGGAGAGTCAACCGTAGAATCCCAAATCTGAGAGCTAAGGCCCAAAGCGCTGCATCCCAAAGGCCCTCGTGCACAAGCAGTGGTACTTGCTGGCAGAGCGAACCAAGCTCAAGAGTTTATGTGGTGGTTTGAGGAGTTGGCTACAGGCCCCTAAAAGCTCATTACTGCGAAATCAAAACCCGAAGCGACTTCCAGCAAGAACCCCCGAGACCCACAAGCCCTTTCCTCAAAGACCTTCATCGCAGCATCGGCTGCTGACTGTGCTTCGACAACTGCAGGCCGCCTGGCATGGCTCAAGCCTATGCCGCCTATGCCCATTTGCTCAAGACTTCCTGCCCATGCCAAATTTGTCGAGAAGGTGAGTCATCATCGCTTCTAGAACGCATGACAGGATCATAGGCTCTGACGAACACATCGCTAAATCAAAAGCTCTTTGGTCTTCATGTTGACTGTAGGGCTTCAAGCTCCGTTTCGCTTCTGATCTGTCAGAGTCCTCGGGAACTTCTACTACTACCAAGATACTACCTCGAGGTAAGACCCCGGAGATTAAGTTCCCATGGACCCTAAGCCCCAAACCCCAAAACCATAAACCCCAGCTCTATCGTCCATTTGATACAAGGCCCTGGCTCGAGGTACGTCTCGCTCATCACAAGCAAAGCCAGCGCCGTCAGCCTCGCATCTGGCATTTCAACGACCATGTGGCTATGAAGCCTTTTCGTTTCCTGGTTAGGTTCTACACTTGGTTGCGCGTTTGCATGAAGCAATACAGCCGAAATGAGCTAGGCATGCATACGCAAAATCTTCCTTCGCTAAAGCTATGTTTAGGTTCCATGTGCCTTGACCATGATTCTCCAACCCGGCCCCAAAATTGAATTCCGGTCTTGTTTCATGATGATATTGTTGGCGTACTTACGGTGCGGTTCCTTTGATGCCTGCAAAACAATCATGGGGGCGCAGGCACGGGCCTTTCACGCACAACCGCGCAACTAGTCAGCAGGTCTGTTCCTAAACGAACATTTTGGTACGCGCTGCAATGTATGCATCCCGTCATTACTGACTCAAGTTGCTGACCGGGCTTTGTTCAACACATGTTAACACTTGCAATGCTACGATGTTTACGAAAGGGTGCATGTATTTGTGCATGCTATTCCAACCTACTTTCTGATTTGTACATGTGTGTGTGTGTGGGTTGTGTGCATGGGCGGGTGGGTCCACATGCATGTCTTTTGTGTATTTTCGATGAAACGCAGGTGTATGCTTCCGTTTGCATAATCCTATGTTCGTCTTTTTTTAATTGTACACACAACACACATGTGTGTGTGTGCATGTGGCATCTGTGTGTATATATATACACATATATATATATAATATACGCATACACACATACCTAATAACCGAATATTTACATACATACATACATACGTACATACATACATACATACATACATACATACATACACACATACATACATACCACTACATTACATTACATTACATTACATTACATTACATTACATTACATTACATTACATTACATACACACACACACGTCCGTACCTACATACATACATATCCACCTAAGATCACCTAAGCATGTATTTACAGCCCTACATACATACCAACCCCACACCCTCCTCGATCCACACCACCTTTCTTGCCGACTGATCTTTCACTATCTTCTGTCTCTGTCTGTCTCCCAGGTTTCGAAAGCATGGGTGCTTAAGGCAGTTTCTCCACTTCACCCGTGCGTACTGCTACGCATTTGACTAGCTTGCATCATGTGAAACCACCTGAACCCCAAAACGGATTCTGTTTGCCACTCCGCCTTGGTGCCTACCGGTTGTTTCTTGCTTTCGCAGAAAACCACCCTCCCTCTTCCTCGACTAAAAAAACACCAGAAAGCTCCTCCGCTTCTGGGTAATCAGTGTTGCTCTCTCAGTAAGAAAGAACAGCTCTCGTCTTTTGGTGGAGACACTTCGTTCATCACAGAGAGGCATGAGACTTCCCATTCATCCTTATCCGTGGCCAGTCAATGACTAATGGTGTTTTACTTCCCTATGCCTGTGAGAAATATGAGAAAGCACCTTTATCGACCTTTATCTCTTAAATCACACCACTATGTGATAAACACATTTGATCATAAATTAAAGGTCGTCACATCTTGAATCGAAACGGTTGCTCTTCTCTTCCTACTGTAAGAGGTAAGAACACGCCTTCGGTTGACAACAAACATTACAAGGGTGTTTTCGCTTGTTAACAGCAGAAAACCAAGACCTGCTGTGTATCTTTCAGTGCACAAGTAAAGATAAAGCTGTTGCTCCTCATAAGGAATGCGGCCGCAACCGCCGTCCATGTCTGCTTATGTTTCAGGGACATTAAGGCAACTTCTTATCTTGAACACAAAAGCCGTTTGTCGCTTAATGGTATGCAAAAGAACTGCATCCTGCAATACAGCATGAAGACGCCCGTTTCCTCTCCGCATATCCTCAAGGCAAAGGTGGAAACACTTCTGTTTTCACCATGCTTTAGAGAAAACCATAAAACGATTGAATCACATCTGGAGAACAATTTGATCTTAACTGAACATATAAACTTTGTTCGATGAAGCAAAAAATGACTACTGCTATATAGCCAGTGAAGCATTTGTGTTTCAAACCCGAGAAAGCTAGGGAGCCTCGTCCCACCGTGAGTGAAAGGTCTACATTTATGTATAGCAAGATTCTTCACCCAGGAAGAAACGAAAACTCGACTGTCTCTGAATGAGACGTAAGGTTGAACATTTTTGTTGAAAGTGTCGGCACAAAACCTCCTAAAGCATCCCAACACAACCAAACACCTTGCAACAGTACCTGGAACGACTCCACGTATACGATCATGATCCCGATACAACGAAGTCGTGTCTGACTAGGAATATGCCGCAAGAATATGAACTAACTCGTGTAAGCTATTGCCTTTATGACAACCACAATGACTAATTTCATGCTTTACATCTTGGTTGGCGAAAATGCCGCCAGGCTCAAACATACCAACATGTCCTATCTAAAGCATGAAGTGCACACACCTCCGCAGGTGTCAAATTTCCCCAGAAATTCCCCAACACCTGGCATCTACAGGTCCATCAGTATTCGGTTCTGGTGAACTTCGGGAAGCTGGGGGACGTTTGATACCTGCCGGAATCTACAGGGCCATCAGTTTTCAGTCATCTGAGGTTGCCAAAATGCCGCCCGGCTCGAATTCGCAGTGTGCGTGGCTTTTAGCCCAAAAGCGTGCATCAGCCGAGCAGCCAATCACCCTAAACCCCTAAACCCTACACCTCTAAATGTTTTTTTGCACCAGGGCTTGTGCAATCGCCTGCTCTAAACCCCTAACCCCTAAACCCGACCAGCCGATCGGCTGATCGGCTGAATCGTGTGATGCGCAGTTTGGAAACCCACTTTGCGAGCGCAGTGCGAATTCGCACAAGCTTGCTGAAGCTTGAAATGCGAAAACATCGGCTTACAGTTATTTAGATAAATTACATGTGTGTATGTGTACATGTTTATGTGTATATATATATGTATACATATACATCGCCGTGGCTGGAAGTTTGCAGTTCAGGCAGTGGGCTTTGAGAAGGCAGCAGCACGTGTCTTTGGCCGGCAACGTCTAGGGTCGAAGGTTCTGCCGTTGTCGATCTTGCGGCTTCACTACTGTTGCTGCTGCGCAAGTGCTGTTTGTTGTTCGTGGCTTACTAAAGTGTGACAATGAATGGCTATGTATTGATTGCGTTTCCAACCTTCCAAGCCACACAGCGATGCATCGTGGTCTCTTTCCTTCCAGGATGACCAGAAGCTTTCCGTTTTGAGGGCCGGACTTCTGATCTCCAGCATCCTTGGCCTTCTGGAGTGCCTCTTCAGGGCTCCTATTGGGGGTTAGGGCTGGTTTGGGTTTGGGCAGTTCAGGGCTCAGGAAGATGGGGTTTGCACTTACCCGATGCTAGAAACGGGGAGACTTGCGTGGATCCAACGACCTAGCAGTCCTGCAAAGTTCGTTTCTGAGCACGGCAACAGGACAACTCTTGATAGCATGCGCAAAGTTTTCCGTCAATTAAACTCCCTTTCCCGAGACACTCATCCAAAGGAGTAGCCGAACCCTTCCCTAAACCCTAAGCCGCAATTTTCGGTTCAATTCAAGGCGGCCCGCCCTCTGAAATTGAGCCTTTCTTGAATCTACCCTTAGCCATTCTACGCTTCCCCAGAATTGTGTTTTCCAAGGCTGGGCGACAAGACCGAAACTCCTATGCATAAAGACTGCAGGTATAACTTTTACACGAAACCTAATGCCTGAGCCGAATAGCAGGCTAGCTACAAGGCCACAATAGCTCTCGCTACAATTCCTGGGTGCAAAGTTTCTGTTCCTAGCGCTGCATGGATCCTTTATAGCCTGTAAACACCCGCTTCTCAATTCGAACTCTTCTCCCGAACCTTCAGCATAATGCGACTGTTAGGCTTTAAGCCTTTAAGCCTTCGGGAAGGGATGGTATCATCAAACTGCCACTGAGCAAGTCGCAGCTGGAAGGCTGAAAGTTTGGGACACCATATGACGGAAAAAAGGGCTGTCGGTCCTGCTCTCACAACTTGGAGAAAACCGGATGGGGTGCTTAAAGTTTATTGTTTGCGTGACTTTTCGCTCGTCACAATGTCTCGCTGCACTGTAACGATTGAGTGCTCTGTGGCACGCTCATTTCGCTAGGCATGGGTTGTTCTGCATCAGGGTTCCTTTGGTAGGCTGTCCGTCTCGACATGCGTAAATACTTATTGGCCTCCCAAAACGGACCCCAATGGAGAGCAACCCCTCGTTCGCTCGAGACTCTGTCAGAAGACATCAGAAGACCTTCCGGCCCTCGCAACCAAGAGATGTGGGAAAAACCGCTGCAGGATCCTAACTTCGGTCCTTCGCTCCTGAGCTTCTAGGGCTAGGGTTAGGTCTCGAAAGTTTTTTTTGTCCACTCCCACATCACGGGCCCGAGTGCAGGCCATGAATAGGCATGTGCGCTTGAGCCGCCATCCTGAGATTCAAGGCTTGGAGGGCTTTGGAGCTTTGCGGAAGGAAGCGGGACGAAGAATAATTCTCGCTTGAGGCTCCAAGCTGTGGGATCACTCGGGTGTACTTTCTTGGTGTCGGTTGGGGCGTGTTGCGGAAAATAAAGGCTTGCTGTTGCCTGGTGCGTTCCAGCTAGTTACTTCCCGTTGCGAAGGGTTGAGCTTAGGGTTCATTGGATAAGATTCAACTACAAGGTTGTTGCATGCTTGGGGAAATCCGTTTTGGGACAACCTCTGAACCAAAAGCGGCATGGACAAGCTTCAAAGAGCGACACCCACACATGCGACGACGAGGACGGCGCAACCAGTACTAGAGATTTCAGAGGCACCAAGCCCTACGGAAAGTCACAGGAAAACCTACATATTCTTACTACCCATATGACTAACGTGGCTAAGGGGCCACTGCTGTCATTGATAGAATCACAAATTTCGTATGCATTCATGGGTGCCAAGTACTAGTATCATAAGAACTGCTGTGATCATGGGGTCCCGACAGCCGAGCAGCTGATGCATGGGCACAGCCATAGCCATCGGCTGCATGCCGCCCTGGGGCAGCAGCATGCCTGAGTTCAGGGTATGACAGGAGTAGAGTTTATGGGAGTATATGTTTTCAGTACATAGCAGAGTATATAGTATAGTATATCAGGTTATGGGGTCTACAGAGTCTACAGGAAGTGCTGGAAAACCAGGACTAGCTGGCTGACATGCAAGATCTGCCGTTTGGTTGCATTGAATGTTCGACTGCGAGACTTCAACAGATGGCACTAGTGCAGCCATTATCTCTCAGTACCTCTACGTCGACTTGCTGCAACGAGGGGAACGTGCAAGGAAACCGCAAGGCTGGTCTCAGGTTTTAGGGCCATGGCCCCTCTTTGGCCAGGCTGGTTGCCAAACCTTCTGAAGTTGCTTGCTGCCTAAAATGCACCAGACGCAACCGGCTCCTTCCGTCACATTCACGCCGAACCGATCACATTCCCACGACTTGTGATTCCGCTCTTGCAAGCCAGCTTCCATTTGAAGGGCTCTTATTCCAGAAACCTCCAAGTAAAGTCAGCCGCCGGTCAAGAGAACCCTTTTGCGACACGCGGGACGAAGGATATTCTAAAGTCGGGCATTCAGCAATCATATGATCAGGCACGGCAAAGCGCTCAGCTTGTGCAGTTCTTGCATACAAGACACCCATTTGCTGGTATTGCTGCTGCTGCTGCTGCTGGCGCCGGGCCTCCCATGTGCAGCCACACAAACAGTGACATGGAACACTGATTCAGGCTGCGATAATGATGCATCCGCCTGAATGCAAGACAAGGCGCTGGGGTGCGGCTTGGTTCAATGATTTACCACAGGCGCGCTGAGCTGAAGGGATTCAGGAAGACAAACGGGCTTTGCTTGAGCTTGGGGAAACATCTCTGCGCGCTGCATTCCCTATGTCATACTAACCTTGAATATAGTGTTTCTTTCGGTCTCTATATAGATTGGCCGGCCTCTGGTCCGTACATGGAGATGTTCGTTCTCTGGAGAAGCAGCCGCGCGAGAGTACCGGAATCTGGGGCGGTGCCCATCCCAGGAATGTGAACCTGCCAGAAGTTGGGTAGTCTGTTGAGCTGCTCGGGACTTCAATTCCGATGCTGACCGACTTTAAATTCAAGTCATGATGAAAGCTCAAGGCTTGTGTGATTGCATTGGTCTCCAGAAGTGACAGGGGTTCGCTGTGACATGTTGCTGACAGCTGATCGGCAGCATAGATGGCGGACCAAACCATGTACTCGCCGTGGCATGCTGTTGATAATATCAAAAAAACTAGAATGACTAGAAGGGTGACGAGCTTGGCTGCTGCAGATAGTGATGTGCAAGCTGTAGCTGGTGTGTTGGTAGCCCTGCTTCCCGGATTCCAGAGCTACAAACGGATCCCAAAGCTCGCATGAAACTTCGGTAGCCTGCGAGAGCACGGCCTCTTGTGCATTTGGGTCCTGTCAGCGAGGGGCTCGTGCTTTCCGACCCGGTCAACTTCACTTCCCAGGCTACAACCAGCAGAGCCGCAAGATTCCAAACAAGCCTAGGGGTATGGTGTCGTCTTGGCTATACACGAGACACGAACAAGAGCAGTCCTCTTCATGCAGGATCGCACAGAGTGCTAGCCAAGAGACCACCAACAGGGCGGGGGGGGGAAGCCTAGATAATGCAGGCACATGAGACATTCTGAGTCGAGGGCGCAGCAGGACATCAACACAGGCAGGTTGGTGCGCACGAATACAAACTGTGGATAGTTAAAAGTGCATGAACACTGCGGCCAAAATTCGCAGCTTCCTTCGTGCAATGACAACTAGTGACCAACATTGTCACACATAGCACTGGGGAAAGAGCATCTGCTGCATGATAGACGCTGTTCATGATGTTGGCGACGCTAACAGGTCTCATGGCCAACATAATTTCAACCACTGTGAGTCAGTGGGGTTCATCACGAAACCGCCATGTGAAAACATTGGTTTAATGCCATGGCACCAATACCAAATGCATTGATATGAAAACTACGAAGCACTACCACAACCACTGTCACTTGAAGCATCACCAACCTTAACATCACGATTGCATGCTTGGGGCCTTCATCATCTTCGAGTATCATCAACAGAGTTTGCCCGGCGGTCAGCTCGACATTGCCAGGTTTTGGTCTCCACCCGGTCTTGGAACCCTCATCTTAGAATCTTCGATGCACCTCCGCGTCTCTTGCTGCGGTCGTTGCTCCTAGCGTTTGTTCAACATCCTAAACCCCAGAAGAAACTGTACGAACATGTCCTTCTTGATGGCTGCATAGACGACAGGCTTCCGTCGCCTGCCTGGCTCGAGAGCATCACAGAAAAGGAGCCTAGACTACAGAACGCAAAGCCTTCAACCTAAAGCCTTGAAAACCCCAAGCCGGCCTTTCGGTGATTCTGGTTCCCGGCTCTTTGAGTGCGAGGGTGCGGCGCCGGAACTGGGGGCATCGCTAAACCTGCACCAGCTTCAGGGCTCAGGGCTCCGGGCTGTGGGCTTTCGGATTTTGGGACTATGGGGATTGAGAGTTTGGGGGTGTTATTGCCACTCAGAAGCTCCGACAAGTACCCGGTCTAGAGACTTCGGATAACTCTGGGACGGCGTCAAGCTCGGAAGTGCATGTCTCGCGTCCATTAGCACTTCGGTGCTTTGTGTCGCCACCAGACTTAATTGCCAATCTAAAAACGGCTATGCAAACCATCTCGGGCAGAAATTTCATGGTCTAGGATCCAGAGATCCGGAGTTTACCAACGACTAACGCCCTCAAGGGGCTGAACTAAGTTGGTAGCCTCATACTCGTGTAGAATTAGACTACCCCCCCAATACCCTAATCAAAGTGTGTTGACGGCTTCAGACTGGCTTTAAGTTGTCGGTTGGGTTGCCAGTTGCCTTTATTGTCATCTTGGAACCCCTCATCTGCATTGGATTTTGCAGGGAGGGATAGCGAGGGAGAGAGGTGGGGAGCGGGGAGGTGGAGTTTGGGTTGTCGCTCGCCTTCGATTGCACGGGAAACAAGATGGCGACCCAACCAACACCGAAACCATAGAAAAGAAAACCAGAATGGCAAGAAGAAGTGCTGTATTCCTTACCCAGCGCATGAGGCCATGGAACCTCGTCACACTGCCGGGGGTGAGCTCTGGGCTGCCACTTGTCGGCACCATGCAAATGTTCCTTAAGCACGGAAGGGCTTAGGGCTTTCCTGAAGAAACTAAGCTGTAAGCAGACAGAACAGTTTACAAATGGGAAAAAGATGCTGACTCCTAGAACAAGGAAGAAGAAACAACACAGTAGAGGTGTGTCTTGCCCGCTGCGTCGCGAAAAAGCTGTCATTAGCAGCCTTGCTCGTTTACTTTCCCACCCACTTCGCTGACTAGTGCGCGCTGTTTACTGAGATCCAGGCTTTGCTGAATCCGGCAGGGGAGAGCTCGAGATGTGTGTGCTTTCGGAAGGCTGGCTCTGCGAGAAAGATGTACGAAGGCATCTGAGATTTGTCGCGCTGTATCGTTCAGAACTGGCGCGGGTAATCCGGCGTTTGGCCGTGCCCGCAACGCAAGCCTTCCTATCTCTACAGTGGTGGGCTCTACAGTGACTGTACAGGTCCCAGTGCACTTCCTGGCCGGTTTGACTAAGATTGGGGCACAGCATCCAAGACCCTGATTCCGAGTGTTAGCATCAGAAATAGCACACCGTACGTGTCTACCGACATGCATGATATGGCGGCAAGAGCCCTCATGACCCACTACGAACCATTCGACGACAACGGATCCGCCAGCATTCGGTCTCCAAGACTCCTAGCAGGCTGCCCTTCCGATCAAGCGCCATTCTTGACATGTTCAACATGCCGCGATCCAGAAAGTTGAACAAGCTGTAAACTAAAGTTATTTTGTGCATCTGGTCTCCATGGATGCAAGCCCAACTTCACCTGGGAGCCTGCTCTAGACCCTAGACTCTTTTTCCCATATAACTTAATCATCCCTTCTGTCCCAGCCTCAAAACCCAAAACTAATAACCATTATTCCAAGCCTAGACCCCTAACTTTAAACCTGCTCAAAAAAAAACAAAACAACCGCAAACTGGCCCTAAACCTTAAACGAGCTAAATAGCACCCGAGAGTCTTCCTCGGCCGGCCCGCTTTGGCCGATCTCTCGTGGAAGCTCTCGGACGATTTGGCCTTGGAACTCAAGGCCCCGAACTCGGTCTAACGTTGAAGGCGAGGTTAGCCTTAAGAACCAAGCCAAGTCCTGAGGACATCAAGCTAAGTGCTGTAACTGTAAAGCATAACATCAACGTTTCTCTGCCCCTCACAGCAGGCTTAGCCCACGCCCGCAGTTCCAACTCCAACAGAAAGCCTAAAGATATCGTACGGTCTTCAGCTTCTCCTGCCCTGAATCTCTCAAAAGTCACCACCCTAAACCGTAAAGCACCATCGTACATTCCAAGGTCCCTAAACCCTCAAAGCCCGGGCTTCCGACCTTCGGTGTGTGGCCATTGAGCGACGTCTGCGCCATCGTCTCGTGGCTTGGGCTCAGCTCCCTCTGCGCCTTCGTTTTGAAGGAAGGCAGTCCCAAGGCACTTTAAGGGATTTAAGGGGCCGTCTAGGCAGAGTTGGATTGGCTGACATTTTTAGGACCGCTTACAGAGTAGCCCTTCGGAGTTCACCTCAGACTCTCCAGGCACGGCCATGCATGTACGGATATGCTAGGCATCCGGTTCCCATTTCTTTGAAGACAGGCGGCCAGCTTGTCTAACAAGCCTATCCCCCACAAGGAGGACCGACGATACCACGGGGACCAGGGGTATGGCAAAACACACGAGCAAACCAACAAATATCGGAGGTCAGGATTGCGGACTTTGGGAGAGACGGGAGAGAAAGCGAGAGCATGATTCTAGCCTCATCGCCCTTGAGCCCTTGTCTGAAATCATCTACCGGCACCTGCTGCGCGTGCAATTGCAGATCGGCTTCTCTCTCCTTCTCCACAGCCTGCACAGTGCGGAACTGCGTAGCTTTCAGAAGGCAGGAGGTGGGCCCATGCACTCTACGCTCTAGGATCCAAGATTGTAAAGCTACCGAAGGTGTGACTTCGGTACAACTGGCAGACAGCTTACGTCCTCTTCACTGATCTAGGACCTCACGCTCAGAACAACAACGATCCACGTGCAACAAAAGCATAACGCGAGGCGAACGACATCAAATTCAGCAAGTACCAGCAACAGCACCAGCTACACCAGTGGACACCAGCAGCAAGAGCAAAGCCACCGCCATATTTTTAGCAACAACAGCAGCAACAACGAGAGCAGCCACGAGAAATCCACAAGCACAGCGACAGCAATAGCAGGCTACTAGCCGTACTCTTAGCGACTTGCAGCCAAACTGCTGGCCACGAGTGGGCGTTTTAAGCAGCGATGCGAGTAAAGCGCAGGTAGCATGCAGTGACAATTCAAACACAAGACACGGCACCACATTTGTTTCAATTTGTTGTCCATGACTATGCCATGCACAAGCAGCATGAAAGACGACGGCAGCATCAACAGCAACTTTCGTCACTATCACCTATGTCCCCTACGATGATGATGCAGCAGCATCTCGAGTTTTTGGTGGACCACCAGAGTTACAATTGAAGCAACACCAGGAAGTGTACAACCAACCGCGACAATAATAATCCTAGGGACGGACATGCTGAAATGGCAAGCATTCAGAAGCAGTTGTTCTGACTTCTGCCCCGTGCACGATCACCGTGAACTAGGTGCAAAAGACTACACTGTGAGGCCTCCAGTTTGGAACGAAGCTCTTCGGCCTCTTTGCGCCATTGCTGCATCTCCACCTTTGGGTTAGGGTCTCAGACTTTGGGGTTTGGGTTCCCGGCTTTACGAAGTCGGAGATTGACCTTTATGAATCATGAAGTGCCAATCTCTAAACTCCGAAAACTCTTTGTAAGTATCGGTAGGCCCCCCAAAGCCGTAAACCAAGCCCGTAAACCCCAAACGGTTCATGTCGAGCTCCCCTCCGGCCCAACCGTCGGTACTCGGTACTGGGCTGAATCTCTGTAGGTCTGATACTACCGTAGTATCATACACTAGAATATACGGCCTTACACTGCTAAAAAACACGATACATCGTAACTGCAGCAGGGGAGTTTGGAACAAGCAAAGGCTAGCTTCCTGAGGCTACTACATTGGCAAGCCTCGCTGGAAGACGTTTCCAACCCTGATCTGAGGCACTGCTACGGATCGCATCCATGCAAGCCCCACTGTATGCTTGGAAAATGGGAGTAAAGCCACAGTTAGCTTGATGCTGCTGGAACCATGGAACTACGGCACTTCACAGGTGACTCGCAGCAGTCGCCTCCAGGGCGGCTTGCTGGGCTTTGGCCTCTTTCCTCAGCCCAGTGGCTTGTGGAGTTTCGAGCTGAAGTCTCAAACCCACGTCTTCTTGATTGCGCAGTCCGAAAACCTACAGCCAAACACCGCCACCCCATTTGAGCCTAAATCCAAGATGAGTGCCAAGACTCAGCTCTTGTGTGAGGCCGGGCACTCTGTCGGCAGAGGCACGCAAGTGCTCCATTTCATGCCTCCCATCAGCAGGGGCGGGCACTCAATTCCTGCACAAGGAAGGGTGCACAACTTCAGAGCCCTAGGCCTCGACTCCAGAAGCTCCAAGACAAACATCCGCACGTGTCGTTTTCTGTCCGTGTTGTTTTGTGAAAATATGCGTTTCGCCACAGCGGGAGCGCATT
>CAJNJA010076141.1:0-28197 GCA_905231915.1 Symbiodinium necroappetens
GTTTAGGGTTTAAGGGTTCAGGGGGTTAGGGGTTCCAGGGTTTATGGGCCTCAGAGGCTTAGGTTTTCAGGGGATTATCTGCAGAGTGGTATCTGCCTTAAGAGATTAGGGCTTAAAAAGTAAGGCTTTGGGCTCAGGGCCTAGGGTTTAGTGCAGAAAGAAGCTCCTGCAACAAAAGGAACCAATGGAAGTTGCTGTGTGCTGCCACTGCAAGCCTGTAGATTTAAAGTGAAGGGTTTTAGGTTTAGGGTTTGCAAATAGTTAGGGATCTTCAACGTGTTGGTTAAGGGGTTTAGGGGTGGCGTCTATGGGGTTAGTTAGGGTTTGAGCTTTGGTGTTTAGGATCCAGATTTGGAGGCTTCGGGCTGAACGTGTGTGCAGACTGCTTCGTGGGGATACTCCCTTGTTCTTGAAACCTGGCCGTTCTACCAGGGGACCCCAACCATACAGGGTATGATCAACCCTAAACTCTAAACCCTAAACCCGAAACCATACAAGATGTCATTGTATTGTCAAAGCAAAGCATTCGCTGATGCCCGGCTCGAACTGCATCTCGGCCATCCAGAAACTCCATGAACTCTTATTCTTCAGGAAATCAGTAGCTTATGGTAGGAACCCTGATGTGTGTGTGTATGTATGTAAATGTATGTCTACATATATATATATACACACACATACATAATGCGTATGTGTATATGTATGTAATGTCCAATCTGCCTGAAACGAACCTCCTCACCTGAGCTCTCCACGCTGCTTCGATTGGCATAGCTGGGTGACTTCCGAAATATCTCAAGCCTTGGGCCACACATGTAAAGAGCATCTCGGTTCAGGGTTCAGGGTTCTCCAGCATATTCAGTGATTCAGGCGGCACAGATTTCCGGTAGCGTTTTGCATGATCCCACATGCAAATTTCGATGGACAGGTTCACTCCTCCCTGCGCACTGCTCCTCTGTTCTGAGAGCTCACGCAAAGCCTAGGAGGCTCGCACCACAGCCCCTCGCGAGGGCAACCCTATCTTGCCATGTTCCATGAATCCTTTGGGCAAACTTTCTTCCTGTCCACAGCATCGAAGAAACTCGGAGTGGCTCCCGTTGCCATGCCAAGCCAACCGCGGCAGTCACTGCCATGGGACTTGGAAGTGTGCGTGCCAAAAACAGCCAGCGCTTCGATGACGTTTGCAGTGCGTATATCATATACCCTAAACCCTAAACCATATAGGGTTTAGGGGTTTAGGGTTTAGGGTTTAGGGTTTCGGGCTCTTCTCCAAGCTGCAGCGTTCAGCCCACCAGCTCCCACGCCAGCAGATGGAACTGAACCAGTGAATATGCCATACAAAGCCAGATCATCCTCGAATCTGTAATCACAGCAATGCGTCACATACTCACCGCCCACCACCGCTCCAATCAAAGTCTCTGAAGGTGTCGGCGGTTTAGGGTTTAGGGAATCAAGAGAGCCCCTAAACCCTAAACCCCCTAGGGGTTTAGGGTGTAGGCTTTCATTTCTGGCGGCGCCTGGCTCAAATGCAAGTGGCCTTAGAAAGCCACACACCCCCGAAGTTGAGAACAAGAGCTTTAGGGTTCAGAGTTTAGGGCTTTAGGGTTTAGAGGTTTAAGGGACTAAGGGTTTAGGGGTTTAAGGGTGCGGGGGTTTAGGGGTTTAAGGGTGTAGGGGTTTAGGGGTTTAAGGGCTTAGGGTTTAGGGCTTGAGGGCTTTAGGGTTTAGGGTTTAGGCTAAACTCGGAGAAGCCCTTGGAAAGAGCACCGGAGGGCAGAATGCCGATGACATGTCTCACTATCTTTTGCAGACTAATCTATCCGGAACCCTGTTTTGAAATCTTCGGCATCCTAAATCCGGGAATCTGAGCTACTACTAAGCCCTGAACCCATGTTGTTCCAGGGTTTAAGGATAGCTTCATCAACCCTGAAGTTCTATGTCCTACTAACCCGGAGCAGGCCTTGGCGGGACGCTGAGATGCTTTGAGGAAGAACGCATTGCCTCCTGCGCACGAATAAATGCGCGCAGATGACAGTAGGATGATTGTTGGAATTTCGCTGAAGTGCATGTAGAGTAATTACGAAGATTCTGATGCTGACTATGAAAATGTAGACCGCCGTGTCTTTACGGTGAGGATATGTACACGAAGCCTCTGCAAGGTGACACACATCCCTTAGTGCCCTAGTGAGGGCCTGCGCACCTCCTATTAGAGGAGCCCCGAATGGAAGGTTTGAGTACAGCAAAAGCTCCACATGCTAAGCTGCTAAGCCCTACATCCCTACACCCTAACACTTAAGCTCTAAATCCGAAATGCCCTAAACCCCTGAAGCCCCAAAGCTTAAACACCAAAGTCCTAAACACCCCCAAGCTGGGTTCTTGTTGAGGGATTTAATTTAAGCCATCGGAAACCATACTATTTACTCTAGATCCCCATTATGGTATATAACTTACAGGAAATCCCTTAACCTAAACCCTAAACCGTGAACTTAACGAGAACCCCCCAAGCCCCGAAGAAGTCTCCTGAACTCCTCGCCAGGGCCGTCGACGTCCAGCCCGAGGCTTGGGTGGATTCCAACTCGAGGTCGAAACCTAGGGGCCTTAATTATTTAGAGTAGGATTTTGGGATCCTTTGTAGTATAACTCTAGGAACCCTAAAAAATAATTAGAGTAGGGTTTGGGGATCCTTGGTACTATAACTCTAATAAGGATAATATTGGTGATTATTTACCGCAAAATAGGGTTCGGAGATCCTTTATAGTATAACTCTAATAAGAAGGAACCCTAAGGACCCTAAACCCCTAACCCCTAAACCCCTGAATCCCAAAACCCTAAGAACCCTAATCTCGCAGATAAGGAATAGTTTCGGAAATAGTATCGGTTATTATTGAATAAAACTTACTGCCCAAACCTCGAAGTTCCCTCTTTAAAGGGCTCCTTTCAGGGGGTTCGCTTTCGGGCTGCTTTGAAGCGTCCTTTATCCTTTATGAGGGGGTTTAGGGTGTAGGGTTTTAGGGTTTTGGGTTTAAGGTTTTGGGGATTAGGGGTTCCGATAAGGGGGTTTCTTCTTCGGGCTCCTTTAAAGCTGCCTGTAAGGGATCCGTTAAGGGCTTTGTAAGGGTTCCTTTCAGGGTGTTCTTGCACAGGTACTTTAGGGACAACGTGCATGCCGCAAGCATACTAGTAGAAGCGCAAAAGTTGGAAACCCAAAAGCCTCAATCCTTAAGAGTAATGTATCGGGAATCTCACTACTATTTGTCCTTATTCCCGCTTCCTTTTTTTCCGGGGGGGGGAACCCGGTTTACTATACGTGGCACCTTAAAAAACATCGGGCTGCAAATGCAGGGCCAGGGGCTTTGGTTGCAGGGTTTACGGCCTTGGGGCTTGGGACTTGCAATGTGCCTGGACACTATAGAGCCCCCCCTTTTGGTGTCTCCGTGTTTCGATCCTCCTTATATGCGTCCTGACAAGGTGGGTTTTTGAGGTGTTCAAGCAGGGCTCTGGTTTCGCAACCCAAATCCTAAACCGTAAGCCCGTAAGCCCTAAACTCTAAATCCTCAGCCCTAAACCCTCAAAACCCCAAGCCCTACACCCTGGGGCTTCGAGTCAAAAGGCTTCGCAACCTCGAAACCCAGAGTCCCCCAGACAAACATGCTCGACCCTGTGTGCCTACGAACCCTGAGGCTCCATGTACCCCTATAGGTTTAGGGTTTAAGGTTTAGGTGTTTAGGGGTTAAGGTTTAGGGTTTACGGCTTTAGCATGTGCGAATATAGACTCTAAAGTTCCTATATGAAGGCCTAAGTACATACTGCCTGGGTATATGGAGCCTTTGGGGAATCTCCACCCCTAAAGTAAACCCGAGTCATCACTCAAAGACCCTAAAGGTCAAGTTCAACACCTGAACAGCCTGAACCCCAAGGCTCCATGTACTCATATAGTATATACTTAGACCCTATAAAACCACCTACCTATATAGATATATATATATATATACCTATATAGATATAGATAGAGATATATATATATATACATATATATATAGGAACCCCTTTGAAAGCTAAGTATACACTTCATGGGTACATGGAGCCTCTGGGGAAGCTTTTTATGGGAACCAAAGGAACCCTCGGAAGCCTTCCTCCCGCAGCAAGGCCAGCGCCTTAGTGCTTTTCTGGCAGAATGCATGCTTAGGGCTTAGGGTTGTAGGGGTTTAGGGGTGTAGGGGTAGGGAGTTTATTTGGGGTTTGGGGCTTAGGTAAGCCCTAAAGCCTTATGCAGCCATCGTAATGAATCTGCGAAAGCACCTTGTAACGATATAAAACGGCATCGAACGCCTATATGGGGCTAAAACAGGCAGAGGTTTCAAACACTTATAATTAACCAACTAATTCATGCTTGAAGCCGTTTGGGAACCCACTTGAACCTTCATGCGGGACGTTTAAACAGTGCACGATGTGTCACCTCTTTCATGAGAGAGCACCCGCCCTAAACCCATAAATGCCCAACTCCTAAATCCCTACTACACCGACCCATAACCTGAACCCGAAACCCTAAACCCTGAGCCCCTACACCCTAAACCCCTGAACCCTAAACCCTAAACTCAAAACCTAAACCCTAAACCCTAAACCCAATATAAACCCTAGAGCGCTCAGCCCGGCACCGCCTCGACCCCCGCGGCGCGCCTGGAGCACTCGGAGAGCCGGGTCCTGAAACCGAAGCAACGAAGTTTAGGGGTGTAAGGGTTTAAGGGTTTAGGGTGTAAGGGTTTGGGGTTTAGTGGTTTAGGGGCTGACGGCTCGGGGGTTTAAGGGCTTAAGGTTTAGGGTTTAGGGTTTCGGGCTTTAAGGGTTTAGGGTTAAGCGCTTTAGGGTTTAGGGCTTGGGGGTGTAAGAGTTTAGGGTTTAGCAGTATAGGCTTCGCGCCGTTTTTTTCGCAAGTATACAAGTCTATCAATTTAGAATGGCTGATGGTTTCGTAACCGATGAAGGCTACAAGTTGGAAAGTGCCACAGCCGGTCATTCTACGGAACGGCTATTCTCGGGACATGCTTGAGCGTTGCATCTAGACCCATCTCCAACGCCTCATTATGTACACTCTTCGGGGTACCCCCAAGCTAATTGGGACCACCATTTTATAGACAGTTTCGACCATGAAACGGTCTTTGGGATTTACCCCCAATATCCAAGAGGTATGAAAGCATGCAAGGCATCACACAGAAGAAGGATTCCAGGTCCACGACATGGCCGGACACACTGGGAGAACGTTTCCACCTCGTCACAGACTTACACCATGGAAATTTTGCACCTGCCGCAAGCCCATCTGCATAGAAGAACAGCAGCTCGGCAACGGGCCGACCGTAGTGTCGGTGATTCAGCTTTTAACCACCTCCTAGACAGGCAGAACAAACGTACACACACCTGCACGCACGCACACACACACAGACAGACGCACAGACATTTCATTCGCAATGCACGGAGGACGTCCTTCTCGGCCAAGGTGAAGATCTCAGGGCGACTACAAGCAAGCAGATAGCACGTCGATCGTAAACCGAGCAGCCAGCCCACGTTTGCCAGCCTGCAAAGATTTACAAATGAACGTGCGAGATCCACGCATGATCTATATAAGTATCTACGACACGAGAATGCCCACACGCAACATGCTCAACGGGATTCGATAAAAAAAACAAACGGATGTTCGCTCGACAAAGAAGGCGCTCGACAAATACGTTCTGCGTAAGCGACTCGCCCGACAAGCTGGGATGGTATCCATATGCTTGTATATAGAAGAGACGAAACCCGAAATGAGCTAGCCTGATCGGAGGTAAGGAGCACGGTATCCATGCAGCAACACGTGTATATGAGATCCGGACGTGGAAGCCCAGCACTTCGTTCACCCGCCTGGCTGCTTGCAGGCCGACATGCTCAGGCCAGAGAGCTATCGCATGAAAGAACCGTCACTTGTTAGCTGCGTTCGTTCTGTGGCCAAGCGCGGACAAAATCCTATAGGCACAGCGACAAGGATGGACCACTGAGAGCAGGACCACGTTGCCGCAACCGACGCCGCCCTGTAAAGGAGATATGAAACGTCTTGCCATCTAGAAGATAGAGTAATCACAGCACGAACCATATTAAACATGTCAAACAATACATGCCTGCAGCCAGTTTAAATAGGCTGCTACCTCCAGGCATCTCACATGCACGAGCAACCGTTCGCAAATCGTCAAACGCGAGCTGCAACGCGCGTTGGTTCCTCCCCACCCTGTAACGTGAAGCACAACATTGGTCCAAAGTGCAGCAAGCATTTCTTGCATACAGCTGAGATTCAGACGAAAACCACGTAGTCCAACGACTCGTCGGACTAGCACGATCAACAAATACAGCAGCATCACATTTTCAAGACAACACTCCACGGACTCAAAAGCCCCGCCTCGTGGAATTTGTCAAAATTCTCGCATAACTCCTGCCATTTAGAAGTACAACAACACGACATCAGCAGCGACACGACAGTACAACTCATGGCAGAAACCTTCTCACGGCGGCGCCGCCAAACCTCGCAACAGCAAAACAAAACAAGCACCAGACCAACCCCACATCACCTATTGCATCGGAACAGAGCTGAGGCCAAAACCACCGCCACACAGAACACCAGCAAGACGAGCGATTCCATCGCGACAGATGAACAAGAAAAGCAGAAGAAGAACACACAAGACCAAGAACAACGATAATTATGGCCATCTCATCAACATCATTGCTTCTAATTGTATCATTACGGTCTATTCTGCGTAGTGTGAACTGCACGACATGTCGAACCTGCACTGTACATGCATGCGACTGTTGAGTGTGAAGATCGTAAAAAATGTCTGCAAGTGTCTGCAGTGATGCTGTGAAATGTGCACGGTAGTTGCCCGCTTGCGTGAGTCACTTAGCTCAAGTCCTCGGAAGAAACTACACATCCGAGCCATAGAAGCGGGAACGAGTCGCAGCGGTGAAACCCCTAAACCCCTAAACCCTAAACCCTTTAAACCCCTAAACCCCTAAACTCTAAACCCTAAACCCCTAAGCCCTAAACCCTTCCAGATTGGAGGGCTGAAGGTTTTGGGTTTCACGGCCCTCAACCCGAAGGATCCCTCAAACGACCCTCAACCATAAGCTGCCAGAAAAGGCATGACAAGATCTACAATCAACTCTAAAACCCCAGTCCCTAAACCCTGAATCCCCAAATCCCCAGACCCCGAACCCCTAAACCCTAAACCTTAAAAGCCCAAAACCCTAAAAGTCCTAAAAGCCCTAAAAGCCCTACACCCTAAACTCTATAACCCTATAACCCCAAAAAGCCCTCACAGCCCTAAAATCCCCCCAAACTCCCCCACTCCAAAGCCCCGGCGTCCAGGGTCTCCATCGATGCCCTGAAAAGACAAGACCAAGAGATCCTTGGAGCGGTTTAAGGGTTTAGGGATTAGGCTTTAGGGATTAGGGTTTACGGTTTACATAGTTATTAGGGTTTAGGTTTTAAGGTTTAGGGTTTCGGGTTTCGTTGCGTTTTGAGGGTTTCGGGCGAACGTTTTGCGGGGTTGAGGGCTTCGGGGTTTAACTCTACTTGCCATGCTGTCATGTGTTGCTTTATGTTGCTTGCGACTCTCAAGGTTTACTGCTTGAGGCGTCGGCTTGGCCTTAAGGTCGGGTTTAGGGTTTAGGGTTGTTTTAGGGTTTAGGGTTTTAGGGTTTAGGGTTTAGGGTTTTTAGGGTTTAGGGTTTAGGAATTATGGCTACGCTTGTTGTGGGAGAGGGCCCTTGGCCGCGCTCCTGTGGTGATTCGCTGGGCCCTTGTAGGATTTCAGGTGCTCTTTGGGTCCAATGCATAATGCCGTCCAGGCCGGAATATGATATGATACATTGCAAACGGAATGAAGGCAACAACACAATGTGTGTATAGATCTTGGGTATATTCCGTAGGGTGGTATTCACGACACGCCCCCCTCTGAGGTGTAGAGGGTCCTAGCAGCAGGTCCAGGTACCTGCACAGCAGGAGCTCCTACTTACAGAAGTAGACAACGGAGTAAGCAGCTATGTAGGTTGCTGGGTTTCTGACAGGGGCATCTAGAGCAGTGCTCGGCTACCTTGTATGGATTCTTGCAGCTGGGTCTGAAAGTTGTGCTGGCATGGCCTTTGACAGGAGCTCAAAGGGGGGCAAACGGTGCTATGTCTCTGTCTCGAGCACCTTTGACTTAACGACAGCCTCCTGCCCGCCGGCACACCCCTGTTTGCGCAACCGCCATAATCGAAGAGAGTAGAACATAATGTGACATAAAAACCCTAAGCCCTAAACCCTAAACTCTAAAATGCGACATAAAACCCTAAGCCCTAAACCCTAAGCTCTAAAATGTGACATAAACCCTAAGCCCTAAACCCTAAACCCTCAAATGTGACATAGAACAGCATCATACATATGGGGGTTTCCGAAAATAGGGGACCCTAATATAGTACCCTAAGTAGTAGGATCCTTATTGTAAGGACCCCAAAATAAGGTACCCCTAATTTTCGGAAAGTCCCATATAACCCAGTACAACATGACTGGCTTAGGATTAGGGGGACCCTTGGGGATATAGACCCTCTCAATAAGGTCCCCTTTAAGAGAGCCAGAAGTAGGGTTCAGAAGGGTCCCCTTTCAGGGGTCTCCCTAGTGCTACCTAGGAATGACAACATGATATCATCTACAGAAACAGCTCCGGTCGAGACCCTCTTGGGAAGAAAGGGCTGGGTCCTAAAAATTTCACACTTTGCAAGGAGTGGCCTTTAGGGTTTAGGGCTTAGGGGTTTAGGGTTTAGGGCAGTGACCTTTAGTGTTTAGGGCTCGGGGTTGCTGATGAATCCAAGGGGGCTGAGGGCATGTCCCCTAAAGCCTTGTGAAAGTGCTTCCAGTTTCTTGTCACTCTAAACCGAAGAGTCTTTTGAATCTACGTGCCTAAGCCCCCCCCCAAAAAAAGCCAGTCTTACGATGCTCACACCCCAAGCCTCAACCTTCGAGAAGGCTGTCAGTTTAGGGATTAAGGTTTAGGGTTTACTTCAGTGAATCAAACACCGAACACCCAAGCTCAAATCTTGACCTCGTGAGCGACACAACTTAGCTTCGTGGTGAGTGACCGCGCGAAACGCGGCGAACGGACGGCGTAGCCTTGATTGCACATCGTTCAGGTTGGTCCGTTAGGGTTAAGCCTCTCGGAGTGTGCGTTAGGTTGTAACGGGTCTGAAACAAAAGGATCCGGGCTTAGGTTTTTAACCAAGGTCGACTATCGGAAGCCCAATTCCCCAGATTATCAGGATCTTAACCAGAACCTTAGCCTGCTACTAGGAGACTTACAGACAACGTCTGGGAGTTTTCCCACAAAAAAGAAACACACAGACAGACCTAAAGAATGGAATACTTTCTGAGAAGATCCATAAGTACCAGACTCTCCGCTCCCGAACTCCTCAGTTGTAGGCAGGCCAAGAATGAGGTTTCGGGGCAGCTGATAAGGTGTGTTGGTTCCTAGGTCCAAGATGTTCTGTGCCTCATGTGTGGTGTGTGTGTGTGGGTAAGTAAGTATGTATGTAAGGAAGGAAGCAAGTCAGTAAGAAAGTATGTATGTATGTACGTACGTACGTATGTATGTATGTATGTATGTCTGTGTGTAGGTCGGTGTGTGTGTGTCCGTACATGTACTTGCTTACATACATACATACATGCATGCCTGCATGCATGCATGTATGCATGCATATATATGTATGAATGTAAGAATGAATGAATGTATGTATGTTTGTATGTACGTATGTATGTATGTACGTATGTGTGTATGTGGGCACGTCTGTACGTATGTATGTATGTATGTATGTATGTCTGTGTATGTATGTATGCATGTATGTATGTATGTACGTACGTATGTATATATGTATGTGTGTGTAGGTCTGTGTGCGTGTCCGTACATGTACTTGCTTACATACATAGATACATCCATACATGCCTGCCTGCATGCATGCATGCATGCATGCATGCATGTATATATATGCATGAATGTATGAATGTATGAATGAATGTATGTATGTTTGTATGTACGTACGTATGTATGTACGTCTGTGTGTATGTGGGTACGTGTGTATGTATGTATGTATGTATGTATGTATGTTTGTATGTATGTAAGTAAGTATGTATGTATGTATGTCTGTGTATGTATGTGTATGTATGTATGTATGTATGTATGCATGTATGTATGTATCCCTAAGGGTCCATGTACCCACATAGCATATACTTTGGCCCCAGAGTACCTATATAGGGACTACTTTAAGCCCAAAGTATATACTATTTTGGGGACATGGACCCTCAGGGTATGTATGTATGTATGCATGCATGCAGGCATGTATCTATGTATCCATATACATACAAGTGCGATATTTCTACACCTGCATGTAACCACACAAAACGAAAAGCGGTAGACATATTAATGACATACATTAACAATCTACGCCATGTTCTGCAAACCTCCCACGAACCTGAAATCTAAGACATGATCTCCAAACTCCAAAGCCGCCTTGAGCATGCCCTAGGCCAAGATGTTAGTGCGGGAAACTGATTAAGAAACCCTGGGTCTGTATTAGGATTCATTATATATGAACCCTTGTACATTGGGGTTATGGGGGCCAGTGTTTCTTAATCGACATTACACCAAACAATCCTAAATCGAGTGTTGTCCTCAGGAAGTGGTCCTGCCGAAAACAAACTATCGACTTGGACCTTGCCTAGTGGGTCATACTCTGCCCCTATTTTAGGCACCTACTTCTCGCCGCCCCCTTCAAACAACAAAACACAGCACGTGCAGGGTATGACCCTCTAGGTAGAGGCGCAGGATACAAGCTTAATTGCACAGGCTTAGTTACTTGTGGGGCATACGTCCAGCAGCAAGGTTCCTTTATAGCGTCTAGGATTTCGGGCTTACTTCGGGTTTGGGGCTTCGGGCTTCAGGGCGCAGCGTGCTCGGAGCATGCACTCAGCAGCATACCTGGCTTCAGGCTTTTTTGCGCTGCTCCGCTGCGCCGCGGTCCGCGGAAATTCTTGGGCAAACTTTGGCCCAAGAGAAGGCGATTGAGTGAAGCCTCCATGTAATCCCAACCATGCTTGAGGGATCGGAGGACCGGCAATAGCTTGGAGCTACAGGTTTGGGTTTAGAGTGCTGGGTACACTCTCTACATACTGTAAAGAATCCTGGCAGAGGCTCGCAAAATTTCGATTGACGAGTTTCAAAGGTAGCGAGGTAGTGAAGCTTTGAGGGTCGTGTTGCATGGTACCCTAAACCCTAAACCCTAATCCCTAAACCCTAAACCCTTCCTACACGAGCCTGCTCTCATACCGTCAACGAGGATCCTCTACGGCTATTCAGGGTTTAGAAGTTTAGGGATCTACAAGTGTTTGGGCTTTTCGGGTTCCCTTAAGGGAACCAAGAAGAGGTTCCTTTAAAGGTACCCTTTAAACAAAAAATCTTCAAAGGGAAACTATACCCTAAACCCTAAACCACTAAACCCTAAACCCCAAAACCCCAAAACCCTAAACCCTAAACTATATCCTGGCAGCCCAGGGAAAACGATTGCCCGGATCGCCGGAGGGCACGCCCTCCCCGGTCCAGCGTCGGTCACCACTGGCCCGCGCCTGGCTTTTGAAGGCTTTGGCAGGCGGCGGGGAGGAGGGGGGGCCTGTTTAAAGATGTGTATATATATATATATATCTATATATAGATATATAGATATACAGATATACAAATATATAGATATATAGGCTTTGGGCTTTTGAGTTTGGGGGGTTCTGAGTTCCACCGCTGCGGATGCTTGATGCAATCACGACCTGTGTAACCACAATACACCCTAAATACCCCTAAACCCTTAACCCTACACCAGAAACCCGAAACCCTAAAAACCCTAAACCCTAAACCCTAAACCCTAAACCCTAAAAACCCTAAACCCTAAACCCTAAACCCTAAAAACCCTAAACCCTAAACCCGAAACCCTGACCCTAGATCCTGAAGTTTGAAGAGTTTGTCTGTCCTAAACAAGGCGCGCGTGTGCGCTCCCATGCTCATGTTTGCCGCGTTTGGGGCCTTCAGGAGTACGCAAGATCTCGGGATCCAGGGTTTCGGGGCTAGGTTTTTTGGATTTAGGGTTCAGGGTTCAGGGTGTCGGGATTTTGCTAGCGCCTTCGGTACACATACAAGTGGCTGGTGCACAGCCTCATCGTGGGACGCACGGTGAAAGAGTTCATGGTCCACAATATACGGCGCACACGTTGGAAGGTCAAACTTCGTAGCCACGCAGAGCCCCTTCCAAAGCTACACCCTAAAAACCCTGCACCCAGAACCCTAAACCGCTTCTCGAGCACCTTTGATCTCTCCCAGCCCTTGAACCGCAGAGCTTCCTTGATCTCCTTGCGGAAGTCCATGTTGTCGGCCGCCGGGACCCACTTGAACTGCATGAAGCTCGCCGGCTCCTCCGTTTTCTCCCAGACGCACATGCAGGGCGTGATGTACAAGAGATCATCTTTTCCCAAAGGCTCCATGTACCCATATAGTAGATACTTAGACCCTAAGGTACCTATATAGGAACCCCTTTAAGGCCTAAGTATATACTATATGGGTACATGGAGCCTTTGGGCTTTTTGCATCTTGCAAAGCAAGACGCCATTGACCTTGAGCTGGGCCACAGCGCTGTCCGGCAGCCCCATAGCACGACCCTCAAGCCCTGAACCCGAAACCCGAATTTTGAACATAAGAATCCCGACGAGGAGATGCACAAAGTCATGGTCCTCCTAACTCAGTCTCAGACAGGCCATCCACCATCAGGGCACAAGGCTTCAACCCTGAACACCAAACCCTAAACCTTATAAGCCCTAAACCATAGAGCCCTACCTGGACAGCAAAAGTATGTAGAATAATGGCCTTTTCTAGGGGTGTGGCCATGATTTTACCTACTTTTGGGGTATAGGTAAAGCCTTAATCATAAACCTGAACATACCTGAACATTTACCCCCGAAACCTAAACCCTAAACCCTAAGTCCTAAACCGCCAACCTGAAACCTTAAACATAAACCTGGTAACCTTACAACCTGAACCCTGAAACCTAACCCAAAAGCCCTAAAGCCATTTAAACCCTAAGCCGCAAAGCCCAAAACCTAACCCAAACCCTGGAGCCTAAACCCTAAACCTGAAACACTAAAGCTCTACGCATAGGCTCCTTAGTAGTTCGTTTTTGGGGTTACCTCATAGGATCCTAAATATAAACCCACGAAAAGGAACTACTTAAGAGCCTATGGGTAAGTCCTAAACCCTAAACCCTTAAACCCTAAACCCCTAAACCTCTAAACCCCTATACCCGAAACCCTAAACCCCTAAACCCTAAAACCCTAAACCCTAAAGCTCTAAGTTCTACATCTCCCCTAAAGTACATATATAGGAACCCTTTAAGGCCTAAGTATATACTATCATGGGTACATGGAGCCTTTTGGACACCCTAAACCCTAAACCCTAAGAAGCCCTATAAACCCTAAGAAGCCCTAAACCCTAAGAAGCCATAAGCCATGGCTCTCTCCTGCCTTGAGGAGCCCAGAGAGGCTTGGCGAGCGAGGGGGCATCTTCGGAGGGGCGAAGTAACTCCTCGGAAACAGCAGTTTACAGCTTCGGGTCTTTAGGGGGTTCTAGGGTTTAGGGGTTTAGGGTTTCGGGGTTTGGGGGTTTGGGGGTTTAGGGGTTTAGGGGTTTAGGGTTTAGGGGTTAGGGGTTTAGGGGTTTAGGGTTTAGGGGTTTAGGGGTTTAGGGGTTTACGGCTTCGGAGTTTAAGGGGTTCGGGTTTAGGGGTTTAGGGTTTAGGGGTTTATAGGGCTGAGGGTTCGAGGGTTAGCATTTGGGGCGTAGGCTTTGGGGCCGGGTTGGTCTACCATAGCGCTTGCTACTGGAAGTCAATGTGATTATGAGGTTTATGAAGGTTACTTTCAGGGCTAGATATGGTTAAGTTAAATGACTACACGGGGGATTTGTTGGCGAGGCGTTGGCCTGTGCAGTGTCGATGTGACTTCCTTGGATGCCTCACAATAAAACCTCAATATGAATGCTTCCCGTTCTCAACCCGGCTATCAAAGCTTGGGGGTATCATGATGAGTCATTCAGGGTATCGGGTTAATGTTTTATTGACTGCGTATTCCTAACTTTGACTCCCGTGGTTGCGGTTTGAACTGCTGTTTTGGGTGTATCTGGATGCTGGCATTGGGTTTCCCTGGCCGCAACTTGTCACACCACTTCTATCTTCAGTCACTGTCATCTCCGAGCCGTAGGACCTATGGGTATATTCTCTAAACTGGGGTCCCTTTGTAGGTCCCCAATATAGTAAAGGACCCCCAAAAGGGACCCGAACGTTTAGAGAAGAACTACCCATAAAGCACCCGTAGAAAAACCCTATAGAAACCCTCATAGATCCCTTTAAGGACCCCTAGAAAAGGACCCGAATTTAGAGAACTACCCATCAAGTACCCTTAGAGAAACCCTATAGAAACCGTCATAGATCCCTTCAAGGACCCCTAAAAAACGACCCGAATGTAGAGAACTACCCATCTACCCTTAACCTCCGACTTGAAACTCTTTTCGCTGCCGGTCCTGTAGCGGCGGCTCTCCGAGAACTTTTGGAGCGTCCTCGGCCGAAAGCGACTTAAGCAAGAACGGCGTGAACTGTAGTAACTGTAGGGTTGAGCTGGGCAATATGCTGATGATAAAAATCCTGCATTAACTTAAGGACCACTAAACTATGGGAATTATGGTATATTCCTTATTCTGGGTATTGCAGGATTTATATCATCAACCGTAGCACTTAGAAGTTCGGGTTCAGGGTTTCAGGGCATCGGGTCTATGGAAGCTACGGGCTCTCTATGTGGAGGGGCGGGGGTTTCGTAAATGGTGTCATTACTGAACGGTTTAGGGTTTAAGGCTTCGGGTTTCCAGATCCGAGCATGGAGGGGTCTGAAACCTCGCGCGCTCACGCAACTCTGGCGGAAGGTACTTGAGTACGATAGACCCCTGAGCAATAAACTCCATCCCGGCTCTAGAGACCCTATTAGAGATCCTAGTGGGGGTTCAGTTATCAGCTCTACATTGAAAGAGGCACCTCGGCTATAGTTACAACCCTCGAATCGAACAGCCGCATACCCTAAAGCCTACAACACGAACTCTGAAACCCACTCTGCGACACGCTGAGCCTCACATTCGTGACTGTGGTCTAAGCCACAGTTCGAAATTCGGAGAATCTTCCGCAGCATTCGTTTCTAGGATCTCTGAAAAATTAGCCGGATAGTACGAGTCCATGCTCAGGAATTCGGTTGTCCCAGAACTCGGAACCTCTTAATAGTACCCTCCGGATTTCTACTTAACACGAAGTCCATCCTAAACCCTAAACCCTTAACCCCTAAACACAAAGTCCATCCTAAACCCCAAACCCTTATAAGGAGATCGAACCAGACATCCGCACCAAGCCGGAGTTCCAACAATTCAACTGCAAACTTTGGGGTTTGGGGGTTTAGGGGTGTATATAAGGGCTTAGGGGTTTAGGGGCTTAGGGGTTGGGGGTTTAGACTTTCGCGTTTATCGGCTTAGGGGTTAAAGGGCTTGGGGGTTTTAGGGCTGAGGGGCTTGAGTCAAGAACCTTACGACTCTCAACACCATGCTCATCGTAAACCTGGCTGATTGCGGCTGGTAGGCCGATACAAAAAAAGGGGGGAGTGATGGACCCGACCCCGAAACAGACGTTTGAGGGCAGCATACCAGGTCCCCGAAGCATTCACGTACCCATATAGCATAGACGTTGGCCCTGCAGTCACTATAGATAGGACGCCACTTAATGCCCAAGCAAATGCTTTCTCGGTACATGAACCCGAAAATGTCCTGCAGCACTTCTGAACCCTAGTTTTCTAAAGTTGAGCCCCTAAACCCTAAACCCTGAACCGTTTGAGGGTCCACCTCCTCGAGAAGACACAAGCATCCTGCAGCCAACGCTCGGAGCACGCAAGTACCGTGTACTAGCTCCAACATGCCTCCACCTTCGGCTCGAAGCCTTGCACAGACACCACGTAGGAGGCGAATCATCCAAGCTCCACAACGACCAGATTAACACCAGCGACAGGAGCAAGGACAATAAGAGGAACGAAGAACAAGAACTCCGACAGCAACAACCGCGACAGCAACCACAAAGGCATCTGCAACGACAGCAACAACAACAGCAACATCGACAAGAACGGAGATGACGTCGCACGGGTTCCTCTTCGCCCGCATCCCGAACGACTGGATCCAACCTTATTTGCACGTGCAAATCCCACTGCAAGGAACCAGCCTGACGGTACCACCGACGCCTGCACCGACAAGCAAATACCAAATGCATCGCTTGACATTCTCGCGTAAAGTACAGCAAACGCGAGGCTTGCCGGAACCTGAGCCTCACACACCGTGTTGCCGTTCTTGGCATGCATCCGTCTGCTCCGCTCCTTTGCAGGGGGGATGTCATCACACAACAAGGAGATTGACAGCTGGTCCAATGTTGGGGCCACCGTAACAATTCCAGATTCGACCCGAATTTACCTGCCTCTCGTTAAAAGTGCTTAAGAGCACAAAGGTTTGATATCAGGAGTTGCTTCAGTACTCACACATGCATCGAGAAGAAACTACAGTAGGTCATGCACTCGACGACTCATGACGAAGACGCGCCTGCTCTCCTTAGTATCGGCAAGAGTACAACATGGTCATCTCAAAAAACGCTCACATACACGCAGCCAAACTTAAAAACACCACCAAGCTGGAAGCGCGCTGTGTGTTGGGCTTGCCATGCAAGCCAACCTTCACATACAGAAGCTGTTCCGGTACTCTGCTGCTTCACCGGTCATCAGTCTTAAGCTGCTGACAATTCCGCGCAGCTCGAAGCCAGGCACCTTTGCAAGAAACCAAACAACACAGATTCACGCTCCGATCTCCAGCCAAGATAAATAACAAGCTCGAGCTCCCGGCGCTTTTTTCTTATTTTCCTCCATGCAATATGCCCGCTTTGGTTCGCACGAAACTCGGCAAGATATTAGGAATGTATATTGTCCGGCAAGCCCGGCCTCGGACACGTGAAGACCTTCATCGACAGACACGCAAACCAGAGTGAAGAGCACAACGAGACCATTCAAGCAGGACCAAGTGCAGCAAATACACAGCAGCCGGCCTTGCTTGTTGTACCAACGCATGAAACGAGCCTGAGCCGAAATGCCGTGCGGCTCTTCATGCGGAAACAGACAGCGCACGAACAGAAACTGAGCAGGAAACGTCCTGGACAGTCCGGCGAGGCACCTAGTGCAGATTGACCCGAAGTGAAAGCAATCAGAAAGATGTGCTCATGCGCATGTATGTCTATTTCATTGCACACATGTTCGACAAGCAGAGGCGGCGACAGGATGGGAGTTCCCGCCGAACCACTCCTGAGGAAGCTAAACGGTAACATACCCCAGACGCTCAACATACCAACTTAGGCCGATTACTGGAGTCTCCTTGACGGCAGGAACCTCATTACTGCACATTGCGGTTCCACAGACGCAGATGCCCGACCGCCCATCGCATGCTAACTTCCAAGCCACTAGCCGGAACGACATGGCGCACATGGACCTCAGCTAAACACTGGACTCTACCCGTCTTCTCGAAGGTACATTCACAGTGCTACACGAACAAAGCGAAACGCTCCGGCACAGCGCCTCGACAGATTGACCTCACTCGAAACAGCACACAGAACACGCATGCTCAACCTACGCCAAATACACGAGAACCTTCAATACCTTTATTTCAATATACGATGCGGACGATCCCAACGATATCAGAGAAGTTTATCTCTCCTGAGCTTCGCCCGTGCGGTTTACCTCCCAAGCGAGATCGTCTCCACATTCGCATACTTGCAGCCCACCAAGAAGGTACTCACATTGTAGACGTTCCCATTATTCATCACCAAAATGCACCATGCAATCACTGTTATCTTGTCCGAGACGAGCAGCGGTCATAGCGCCGCGGAGCGAGAGAAGTAAAATCGTCTGGAAACTCAGCATCGCAGGAGACATTCTTTAGGTGTAACAGGGCAATGCCGCATTCAATCGAGATGGCTGCTGATGCACGCCAGTCCCTGGGAACCTGGCTCAGCATCGTTGAAACACACAGCATGAAAACAAAACATTAGCTGAAAGACTCACTTTGAAGCCGAAATCGGGATGTACTCGCGAAGCCTCACATTATCTTGCACCAACGGCAACCACGAACAGCTAGCACTCAATAACAGTCAAAGTTGCAAGGGCACAACTGTCGCGGGCATGGTAAAAGACTATAAGACAAAGTCTCAGATTTAGCAATACAGATCGTGCATCGCGGAGACCCGTGAATACGACGGGTAGAACGACAGGTCCCAGACAGACGTTAGAGCATCCAGGGACTACTGTTGGGGACCTGCAAAGGGAACCCCAGTTTAGGAAACTACCCATCTGGTACTCTTAGAGAGACCATTATAGATCACTTTAGGGAACCCTAGAAAAGGAACCCTAATCTAGAGAACTACCCATAATGACAGCTTCCTAAACCCCTAAACCCCTAAACCGTTAAAACCCCTAAACCCCTAAACCCTAAACCCCTAACCCTGAACCCTCAACCCCTAAACCCCTAAACCCCCAAATGCCCTGAAACGCTTATAGATCCCTTAAAGGAATCCTTATAGCACCCTTTAAAGGAACCCTAAAGCCATACTCCAGGAGTCAGTTGCAGAAGGTCGACGGTGGCCGGGCACGAGACGAGGCTGTCGACATCCTGCAGAGGCCGGAGGCTTGGGGTTCAGGGGCTGAGGGGTTTAGGGTTTAGGGTTTAGGGTCAGGGTTTAGGTTTAGGGTCTAGGGTCTAGGGGTTGCGGTTTAGGGTTTAGGATGCTTTTCTGAACGCCATGTAGACGACATCAACACCTAGGTCCAAACCCTGTGCCATGATTTCACCCTCAGATGCCTAAACACCATGCAAGACGTAAGCCCTCAACTCCAATCCCTAGGCCAAAACCCCTCAACCCCAAACCTTCATTTAAGGGTGAGTGAAAACCCCCACTCATTTGCTTGACCCTTAACATGGTTATCGTTTTATTGTACTCGTGTCGTTTTACAGGACTTTGGGACTGTATGATCTGAGCTGATGTTACGATCATTTGCTATCGTTGTTTGTTTACTCTTATCGTTCCACAAGGAATTCGATTGCTCTCAAAGTACGGGCGCATCTGCTGTAAAAATGCTCTCGGGTTTGTTTTTTGATCATCCCTCATTTGTCGTAGTCTTACAGACAGGACCGACCACACTAACATGTCCGTGAAGTACCTGAACCTCAAATACCTAAAGACGTCGTAAAAACGGAAAAGTCAGAAAAGTAGATTATGTGGTAGTGTGGGGTAATGTTTGGGTTTGGGTTCGCATGGGTTTCATGTGTAGGGTGCAGGTAACTCCTATAATATCGGTAAAAACGCGAAACAGCTGCGTGCAGTTAAGCGCTTGGGGATTCTTCGAAGCTCAGGCACCTAAACCCTAGCCCCAAACCCTGAAACGGAGTCCTAGAACCCGTCCCGAAGCCCTAGGCCCTAAAACCTAACTAATCCTCGAACCCATCCCGAATCCCTAAAATCTCGAAACCTAATCCTATTAACCGAAACCCTAAACCCTAAACATTAAAACCGAATCCTAACAAAAATAAGACGCGAAGACGCGATCTTGCCGGGCCAAAGCCCACAGCCTTGAAGATCCTAGGACCTTAAGCCCCAATCTGGAAAAAACTGCCAAATGTCTTCTTAGGGTTTAAGGGCTTAGGGGTTTAGGGGTTTAGGGTTTTGGGGTTTTGGGTTTAGGGGTTTAGGGGTTTGGAAGTTTTGGGGTTCAAGGGTTTTGGGGTTTAGGGGTTAAGGTCTATATGGTTTAATTAGGGTCCAAATGTCTTTGTCGAATAGCTGATAAAACCTGATATCGAACCCTTGCGAAACCCGCTCAACACTCTAATAATCAATAGTTGCCCTGCACAAGACACCTCAGCCAAATATCGACAGCCTGCAACGCACGATAAATCCTCGTAAGAACCTGCCCTAAACCCTAAACCCTAAACCCAAAGCCCCGAAACAATAAACCCCTAAACCCTAAACCCCTAAACCCCAAACCCTAAACCCAAAACCCTAAACTCCAAACCCCAACTGCCTAGAGCGCTGCTGACCATTAGAATGGGCGCTCGAGGCTCCGACCGAGGCCCCGGCCGAGCGTCAAGTCACAGAAGGGTGAGGGAGAGTAAAGCCTCCCGGCAAACGGGGACGGAAATGACGAGGCTACGCCTCAGACAATGTACGGTTGGTCCGTTATAATGAGGACCCCAAACCCACGACCATTGGCGTCATCGTGCTGTTTTGGGTCTGTGCTGGAGGGGTCTGGGCAGTACCCGCAGGGGGGTCTGGGGCCCAGGCTGGCCGATTGCAGGGAGTATTTTCACCAGACTGAGATTCCAGGGCACCTTTTGGGCCGGTCCGAAGCCAGCCCGCCCTGCCCAGCCCTGCCCGCCCTGCCCTCCGCGCTTGTCCTGCCCTCCTGCCCGGCCAGATCCGTCTTGGGAATGGGGTGACCCCACCATCTTAATCTAAAACACGCTTATTTCGAAAAGTCGCCCTGCTTTGCCCTGCTTTTGAGCAACCCTGACAGGGTGCGAGAGGCGAACTGTTTGCTGGGAACCCTTGCTTCTCGTCGAGCGGCCGGCACAGGCCGCGAGGACACACAACCCGACAGTAATGCATCTCAGTTCTGGTTGCTGTGAAACGAACATGTTCTGCAGAGCTGCGAGGAGAAGCAGAGAGCGAGAAAGCCTCCTTTGAGGGGGGTTGGGGGGGTGAACCCTAAACCCTAATTGAGAATAGTTGGGGTGGTTGGGGCGGGACTACATGCTGACGCAAGCGCGCGATTAGTGGGTGCGCCCCTATTCCTAAATTGTAAAAGATGCACCCACCGTGCGCACACTGTCTACACACACCCCTAAACCCTAAACCCAAGCCTTCACCGAAAGAGCCCTAGAGAGTCCTGGGGCGTGACGAAGATATCCAACCTGTGGCGACACCCCTGAGGCCCTCTGGAGTAAGGGTTTCTTCTACTCAAGGCTTGGGAAAGGGTTGTTTAAGCTTCCGCCGGGTTTAGGGTTTAGGGATTTAGGGGTTTAGGGTTTAGGGCTTAGGGGTTTAGGGTTTATAAGTAAGGCATCTGTAACGGTGCTATGTCGCCTGTATTTGGGGCTTTATCAAAGTTCATAAGCTCATATGGGTTCTGCAACAAGGGCTTGAGAACGGCTGTAAAACGGCGTCGCAAAGGTTTGGTAATGGTTCCTTGAAAGCAGTGCCTAATAAATAGCTTTTTTTCATAACAAAACAAGAGACCCCTAAACCCTATCCATGCGTTCCGACCGTAGCTTTGGGGATTAGGGGCTACCCTAAACCCTAGACCCTAATTATTGGGACCAGCTGAACCCTGATAATGACTTCGGCTCCCGGCTTACCCTTAGCATCAAAATTAGCCCCAAAAAGCCTTGTGCAATAGGGTCTTTGGGCCCAAAAGCCTTAAAATTCTGAGTCCTTTGATGGTAACTAGGTTCCAGTAGACCCCTAACAATCAGGGCGAACCTAGGTAACCCTAAGGCTCCATGTAGCCACATAGTATATACTTAGATACTAAAGTACCTATATAGGAACCCCTTTAAGGCCTAAGTATATACTATATAGGTACATGGAGCCTTTGGGTAAGGGCTAAGATCTCAGGATGTTCAGGGCTTGGGACTGGCTTGGGCGATGAGAGTTTCGGCTCGTAAGACTCAGGAGTTTAAAATCCTAGGTTCCTGTAAGCGTGACATGGTATCACGGTTTGGGGTTTAGGGCTTAGGGTTTAAGGGGTAAGGGTTTAGGGTTGGGGGTTTAGGGTTTAAGGGGTAAGGGTTGCAAGGGTTTAGGGTTTCGGGTTTAGGGTTTAGGGCTGCCCGAGCTCCAATGCACAGGCTGGCCAGCTGATGATGGGATCAAATTAAAAAGCTGGAAGCGGCTTGAAAAGCTTTCACCGCTGACTTTCTGAGGTTGGCCTGGGTAGGCGGAAAAACAAACAAGACAACTTCACAGCCGAGGAGTCATGCAGCACACAAGCACACACACACACAAACAATCAACACATGAGCAAGGATGCCCCGAACGTGCAGCTTCACTGCCACAAGTTGGGTAAAGCTAAGTGCTAAACTTGTCATGCATGGTGCGCGCGCACCATGCCAGATCTCCAGTGTTTGGCAGGGAAGCTTCACCAACGCGCTCCAACGTCCAATGAATGTGACATAATGTGACTCTCCCCACGACCACCTGCAAATTCTGAAGGACGTCCACCACGCCCTCAGCTGTAGCCTTCCTCAGAATGAGCAGCAGTCGCCGAATCTGGTCTGCGCTGCAAACCTCGCCACCGGGCGATAGTTTGGCTAGACTGCCAAAGCTGGCACAAAAAGATAGCTGCAACCGGGCAACTTCGCTCTCTGTGCTCGCGTACTTGAGGAGTTTCTGTTCTTGGCGAGTTTGGAACTCCTTGAAAAGGTCCTTTGGGGTCGAGGGCCCGCCCCGGCCCTTGTTCAGGCAGTGCTCAAGCAGGAGCATCACCAAAATCGTGCTTGAACGACAGCCCATCGCTCAAGGAATGCTGAATCCGAAAACCCCTGACCCCCTAAACCCGAAACCTGATAATTGCCGAAGCCGATATCCCCAAAACCCCAGAACCCCTGAAGTTCAAACCCTAAGCCTTGATTTCGTTGCTCCGTTCCTAAAGCCCGAAAAAGTGCACACTTTCAGTCTTTCAGTTCTATAAAGGATCATATTATCCCCCAAACTGTAAAGTGTACTCATGCAGCTATCAATTTGAACCCCTAAGCCCGAAACCTTAAAGCCTCCGAAAGCCGCAGCAAAGCTAGCGACCTTGCGGAAGCTAAGGGTGTCTGTGTAGACCATACTAGAAGGTTTCAGGGCTTTGTGTTTACGGGTTTAGGGTTCCGGGATTTGGGGTTTAGGGGTTTTGGGGGGCTGAGGAGTCCAAGGTGTAATTTGGGGTTTAGGGTTTAGGGTCCAGGGCTTTAGGGTTTGGGGATTGCAGGGTTTAGGGTTTAGGGGTTCAGGGTTTAGGAATTTTAGGGATTTGGGGTACATTAGGGTATCATCCTAAATCATAAACACCCTAAACCGTGCTAGCGGTGTAGAGACAAGTGTACATTGAGCGAGCAAACCAGTAACCAACTAATCCACAACCCCGAACCCTAAACAGACGCCTTACTTCAGTTTCATGACAGCTGTCACTTGGAAGACGAGGCTCTGCTACGGGTTCAAGCGCTCTACTACTAAGTTACAAAATAAAACTGACAATGCCTGAACCCCAAATATACTAAAAATAGGATCCTAACCATAAAATATGGTTAGCCAACAAAGAAACTACAAGCGAGACTATAGATAGAAGGAGGTTGTAGACCCGGGGTTTCTGAATCAGGTTCCTACACTACTCCCGAAACTCAATGCGAAAAAAAAACTCTGTACCGTGAAACGAAGACCTAAACCGAACCACTGGAAGCCCTAGAGCTCTTGTTTCATCCCTTTAAGGCCGCATGTGCCTATCCAATAGATAATATAGTGGTCTTAATAATTAGAATAGGGTTTTGGTGTATATTATACTAGAATTATAATAAAGAGCCACCAAAACATTATAGGTAATTATTAAGGCCTCTATATTACTTATACGCCTTTAAAGTATCTTTAGAGGAGCGCCCTTTTGGGCTTACGTACATACCATGTAAGTACATGAAGCCCTTGGAGGGCCTAAATTACTAACCCTGAACCCTGAACCCTCAACCCTAAACCCTAAAACCCTAAAACCATAAACCCTAAACCCTAAACCCTAACCCCTAAAGCCCTAAAAACCCTAAACCCCTAAAACCCTAAACCAAAAACCCTAAAACCCTAAACCCTAAAACCCTACAACCCTAAACCCTACACCTTCATCCCGACCCTAAACCTACCCTAAACCCTGAACCCTACACCCTAAAACCCTAAACCCTAAAACCCTAAGACCTAAAACCTTAAAGGGAAAACCTACACCCTAAACCCTGAACCCTACACCCTAAAACCCTACACCCTAAAGCCTAAACCATAAACCCTAAACCCTAAAACCTTAAAGGCAAAACCTAAAACTGAAACTCTAAACCCTGAACCCTACACCCTAAACCCTACACCCTAAAACCCGACACCCTAAAGCCTAAAACCCTAAAACCACAAACCCTAACCCCAAATCCTTAAAGGGAAAACCTAAACGGTTTAATTCAGGGACCCCAAAAACAAAAAGGGCGAAAGGGTACTGCTGAGGAACCTAGTAAACCTTAAACTCTAAACCCTACAACCCTAAACCCTTAAACCCTAAACCCTAAAACCCTAAAAACCTAAAACCCTAAACCCTAAACCCTAAACCATACACCCTAAACTCTACACCTGAAATCCTAGGACCCTACAACCTTAAAGGGAAAACCTAAACCTGAAACCCTAGAGGACTCCTTTTTAGGAGCGAAGAGCCTCCGAAGCGCATCCGCGAGCTCGAAGCGATCCAGGAAACCATCCGGTCGGCCTTCTTCGTTCAGGGCTTCGGGGGGTTTTAGGGGGTTTAAGGTTTAGGGGTTTTGGGCTTCGGGGGTTTTGGAGGGTTTTGGGGGGTTTTAGGTTTAGGGGCTTAGGGCTTTAGGGGTTTAGGGTTTAGGGTCTTAGGGTTTTAGGGTTTTAGGGTTTTGGGGTTCGGGGGTTTAGGGTTTAGGGCTTAAGGGTTCAGTGGCTTAATTATACAGGGTTAAAGGGTGTTGGAGGTTTCAGGTTTTGGGCCTACAGTTTCTTAGGGGCGGTTCTTTTTGCCCAGTCGGATGTCATGACTGATTTTTGTACAGGGGGTCAGTCGGATTCAGGGGGTTCGAGCGGCTTAGAACATAGAGCATGGAGCTTAGGCCGCTAAGTTTGGGGCTCCGCATTTTGGCACTTTTAGTCGCATGGCTTAGCGTTTCGGGGTGAAGGATCGAGGGATGGAGTGGGGGAGGCTTCCATGCGCATGTGCACTCATCTGTATCTACCTGTTTAGGGTTTAGGGTCTATCTCTATCTGCATCCTATCTCTATCTCTGTGTTCATCTCTCGATCCACCTATCTGTTCATGTAGCTGACCAATTTCCTACCAGTCTGCCTCCCTATCTATCCGATCTACGTATCTATCTATCGATCTATTTATTTATGTATCTACCTATCGATCTACCTACCTATCTATATCTATCTATCTATCTATCTAAGTCTATCTATCTACCTATCTACCCATCTATCTATCTAGCGATCGCTCCTCTCTCTCTTTGTCTCTCTCTCTCTCTCTTTCTCTCTCCCTCTCTCTACGTCTACGAAAACACGTTCAACATCGAGAGTTTGAGGATTTAGGACCTCTTTCAATGCTCAAAGACACTACACCTGCTTCCTTAGCTCCCCGTAACGAGGGAACAAGTGCAGGAAAGGTAACTTTGCATAGGTTCTATATACATATATATATATATGTATATATTGTGGATTTTCGGTTTAATTAAACAGTTTAGGATTATGTTAAACTTGGGAACTTAAAAGGCCCGGCCCAGCCAGACTTTCCTAAGAAATCGAAACCTCAAACCCTCCTGCAGTTCGAAAAAGACTGGACTGGGCCATTTTTTTCGGAGCCCTACACGAGCACCTAACATAAACTTCCCAAAGGCTCCCCGGACCCATGTAGTACAGTATATACTTAGGCCCTAAACAGGTTCCTTATATAGGTACTGTACAGCCTAAATATATAGTAATGGGAACATGGAGCCGTAGGACTTGTTAAGACCGCGGTTGAGGCTTGGGGTTTAAATTACGGTTTGGGATTCAGGATTCATAAGACTCTAGCCATGTAGAATGGGATAGGTTTCAACAGGTACAGCTTCTGTGGCCTATGCCCTGAACCCCCTGAACCCTAAAACCCTAAACCCTAACCCCCCTAAACCCTGAATCCCTAAACCCTAAACCCATAAATTCCTAAACCCTAACCTTTACGCCCACTTGTGAACCCAACAGTACAACTACAAGACAGGAGCGCCTCGCTGGGACGGATCGGGCTGTTGGGAGGCGACTTTGGGTCCCTTTGCACCAGGGCTTCAGTTTAGGGCTTTGGGTTTAGGGTTTAGGGTTTTGGGTTTGGGGTTTAGGGTTTAGGGCTTTGGGTTTTGAGGGTTTAGGGTTTAGGGCTTTGGGTTTAGGGTTTAGGGGTTTAGGGGGTTTAGAGTTTAGGGTTTTGGGTTTCTAAACCCGTAACCCTAAACCAATATTGATTTTGCCACCATGTCTTGATAGTCGAGTAAGTAGCCCAATCCCTTCAGAACCCAACACTTTGGAGTGGAGCTTGCCTGGGAAACTGCACAAGAGAGGCTTGACGGGGTCCGCCCTGGTCAAAGAGACGAGTCAACACTTAGGGTAGGGGTGTTTAACCCTAGAGAGTACACTATAATACAAAACCGTACTATATAGCACAATTAACGTAGCATGAGAAATCGGGTTTCAAGTGCGTAGGCAGGAACCCGTTTAAGGTCTAAACCCTAAACCCTATATGTGTTTAGGTGGGAAAGATGAGCTCTGATGATCTGAGCAGCGCTGGCTTCTTCAGGCATTCCCGCAGAATGGCTCCTCTCATGAATTGGAACAGCGTTACTCGAAAGAGTTTAAGCATGGGCCTAAGGGATTACAGCACGGTTTTTGTGAGTCGGTCACTCCCCACAAAAAAGAACATGCATGCATGCATATATTCGATCATGCATGATATATGAAAACAATGAACCTTAACTAAGGAAGGCAACCAACTTTAATTAAGGACGATGAAACTTCAAGGCGCTTTCCGGAATAGACGATTGGGACAACTGGGCATGGTACATCGTTTTAGCGCAGTGGGTGATGAGACCCAGCAGCTCGCCAGAAGAAGATGTCTCTCCCACTGCAGTGTTTGGGACAGCGACGCCGGGTGAGCTCAGTGAGCACACGCTCCGAATTGTACTGCGCAGCTTGGTTAGGAAGCCAAAAGGATGCAACGATGTCATGCTGGCTTGCAGAACCCCATGTCATTACAAATGTACACGGGCATCGGTGCCGGAGGAGCACCACGTTTGCTCCTTCTCGGGAATGATCACGACCCAGGAGCGATGGGGCGCTCACTGCACTGCGCTTCGTCCAAGGGCTATAAAGGGCTCGATGAGGGATCCATACGGCTTGTTCCTGTACAGCATTCACAGTGGTTTTTGCTCAGCTGCAGCCCTTAATCCCGAATACCTAAACCCCTAAATCTTAAACCCTAAAGCCTAACCCCTAAACCCCAGCCCCTAAACCCGAACCGCTAGACCCCTAAACCCCGAACCCTAAACCCTAAAACCCCTAAACCCTGAACCCCAAACTGCAGCAAAAGCGCTTCTGGCTTTCCGGCTCCACTACATCCTACACCTCGGCTCGAGACTTTTGGGCTTCGAGGTTTTAAGGTTTAAAGTTTTATGGGTTTAGGGTTTAAGTTTTTTTGGTGCTTAGGGTTTAGGGAATAAGTTTCCATTGGGGTTAGGGGTCTCGCGTTTCAGGGCTACCCAAAGCAACGAAAGGAACCGAAAAAGACGACAACAAGATCAAGCAGATAGCAGGCTCCCAAAGATCAGTACATTATCCCTGCTTTGAAGTAGCTCGGTCTAATACAAGATGGGGGGTCGCAATAGTCGGGTCAATTCCCCCCCTAGGCTCTATCATACTTAGACTAGGACGGGCTATACTAGAACGGGCCCCAAAACCCTATTCTATTGGTCAGGCGCCTAATCTATATAACGAAGACAAGATACGTATGACCCTAAACTCCAAAGCCCGTGTCGTATCCAGGGTCCGCGTCATCGATATTGTCGGTGGCAACTGGATGGCCGACATGCGACAGCAGCCTGGCAAGGTTTTTGGGATGTGTTGGGGAGTTTCGGTGGTTTTGGGGGCGTTTGGGGCCAGTATAGTACGGCACCCTTATAATAAGAACCCCAAAAGGGACCAT
>CAJNJA010076141.1:28279-50465 GCA_905231915.1 Symbiodinium necroappetens
GTAGGGGCTTAGAGTGTTTAGGGTTTAGGGGTTCAGCAGTACGCTTTGTGGTTTCTTGGTCTCGGAGTTCCTCTCTTTGTCATTTTAGCATCATTTAACCGTAGCAAGAAAGGATTCGGGATGTTTTTGACGGGCCACTGGGGCAGAGAAGCGAAAGGACCCAGGAGTGGAAGCCCCAACAAGGAAAGCAAGGGATTTCCCTGGATCCTACACCCAGAATCGATGTTCCAAATCTTTCTGGGGATTTGGGATCATGGATTCGGGCCCAAAGAAGCAAAACACGAACTGTGTTGGCGTGGGCCTACTACAGGGGCTTGCAACAATGAAAGAGGATTTGGAAGGTATGCTGTTATAGCAGAATATGAGAATGGCCGTGTGATGACATACTTGTTCAAGGGACTGCGAAGGAACCCTATCAGTACTTCCTTAGCGGCAGTGTTGGCCGTATGCGTATGTATATACGATCTTACTCCAAGGTCATGCGGCTTGGGGTATTTATTGGAACTACTTGGAGGGTCGGGGGACTTAGTAAGTAGGTATTTTATGGACTAATGATATCATAGCCCTAATTAGGATCCCTTGTGATGGTACGTAAAAGTCTACTTAGTAGCTACTTACTAAGTCCCCTGACCCTCCAAGTGCCCCCATTGGCCCCAAATAGATACGCGTCAAGACACCTTCATCTCAGCTACATCAAGCTCCCCAGATCCTCCAAAATCCCTCGATTAAGGAAGCGGTCTTAAATGATAGTGGGGTCCCTAATCTGGTTTAAGGTATATTCCTTAATTCAAGGGTTTTGGAAGCCATAGTAGAATGACAGACGGACTTCAAGGGTAGATGGCGGTTAAGTATGCAAACCTCTATCGACTTTGCAGGTTCATGGGAAGCGGGCAGTAGGCGTGTAACATGTTTCTCAGAAGGTCTTGATAAGTTTGAGTAGTCAGAAGTACGCTTCGAAGCACCCTAACTGGTGTTGCAGGTATGTCACGTGTTCATGCTTGTAGCATGCGCGGGGTTTCTCCGAATTAGTTAGAATCCTTAATATGATTTAAGGTATATGCCTTAATTCAAGGATGTTGGAAGATGTGGGAACTCAGAGAACGAATCTGTGACTCAGGATAGCACGTCACGAGTACAGTGCCGAGGCTCTGCCAGCGAGAGCGACTGTTGAGAGGTTTTTGGGATTATGGGGGTTGAGGGTTTGCGGTTTTGGGGTTTAGGGTTCAGGGGTCCCTAAACCCTAAGCCCTAGGGTTTAGGGGGTTTAGGGTTTGAATTGGGGTTCTTTACCTGGGAGAGGTGTAAGGTACTCTGGGATCTGGAACGCTGCACTGCGCTGCACAACTGTTGTTTTTACTTTTTAGTTTCTTCCGAGGAAACATCCAAACCCTCTACCGGATTTCGGGAGAGAATGCATGGTCCTGGGTTTGGGGTGCTCCGGAACTTAGCTGAGCGGTATGGAGTGATGGGTTTTCTGGGCTTAGGAACGCTTGGTGCAGGCTTTCGGTGTAATTAGGGTTTTCGTCTTCCCCTCCGATCCAATAAAATATCCCAAGCGCCGGTGAACAAATGCTAACAGTATGATGATACTATTGATAGATGTTTTAGCAAAACGCTTACCACGACTGACGACGACGATGATGATGATGGTGCCTTTGATCTTATCTTCATCTTCGGTGTCATCCCACGGCAGATTTAAGGATGTCGTCGCCATACGAATGGGAAGAAGGCGCAGATGCCGCTTGGCCATGCTGTGAACTGTCTGTGCTTCGTGACTTCTGAAGCGGCACTGTAAGGAAGAAGAGGTGGAAACCGAAGCGGATGAGGAAATTCAGCAGTGCGGCCCTGGCCTTGTACGGCGCGCACTGCGGGCCGGTCATCCATACGGCCGTGCGCTTGAACTGCAGAGAGTTCCATTTCGGATCCCGTGGTTGGCGTGAACGCCACAGCCAGAGGCATCCGGTGCCCTGGTTGCACCCATACTGTCCATACTTCAATTTCTATAACATCCAACTCCAATCTTGTAACATCTGTGCGAAGCCCGCTCGACCTATCTTGTTTGGGGTTGAGGGTTTGGTTTCGGGGCCGGCCCCCTCCCCGTTAAGTCATGGATTCGTAGGATGAACAGTTTGGGTGCGGGCTCTAGGTTTGCAGACCCCTGAGATCCTCTAAAAGAGCCCCTACAAAATATCCTCCTTTAGTCGTACCAGTTCATCCATCGGGGGGTTCTAAACTCTAGACCCTAAACCCTACACCCTTATAAAACCCTCTATATAATCCTTTTGTAGATCCCTTTAAGGAACCCTTACAGGGAACCCCCCCGAATTAGGGGGTTCTACTTTCTAGATCCTCCCGGCGCCCTCTGGGTCTGCACTGTAGCAGCCTAAAACAATTACCAATACTATTTTGGGGGTTCCTCATTATAAATTATAGTATAATGGGCCCCAAAACCCCATTTGAATTATTAAGGCCCCTATGTTACCCTGAAGTTTCTCGAGTCGAAGTCTTCCCGCTGCCATCCTACCAAGCAGGAAGTCCTCGGAGGTCTCGGGTGTAGCTTTAGGTTTAGGGTTTTTGGGGATTTTAGGGTTTAGGGCTTTTTTGGTTTAGGGGTTTTAGGGTTTAGGGCTTTTAGGGTTTAGGGTTTAGCGTGTAGCCTTCCCAGATCTTCAAAGATGCGTGCATTGAGCAATCTCTGCCTTCAATTATTTTTTGTTGTAATTAGGATACCCTTACCATGGTTTTCAGGTACAGTTATCTTATCTGTTCAGCCCTTGGATGAACCCTAAACCCACGATCTGTCCAGGAGCGGGGACGCAAGGCTGAGCATGTGCAGAGGATCTTAGAGAAGCGCCGCAGGTCCAAGAGTGGACGCAAGAGACCCACCTACGGTTGATGGTATAGATCCTTAGTCTTACCTTAAGGACCCTATACAAACACAAAACTGCTTACTACGGTTGATGGTAGAAATCCTTAGCATTACCCATAGTAAGGAATAGACCATAATTCCCATAGTTTAGGGTGCCTTAGGTAATTCCCTTAAGGACTCTAAACTCTGGGAATTACGGTGTATTCCTTACCTTATTATGGGTAATCCAGGATTTATATCATCAAGAGTAGTACGAACCTTAAGGGCCTTAGGGTTCCTGTAACAGCTTCCTTTCCAGAGGGTCGCTATCAAGGGTGCTATCAGGGTTCGATGATAAGCTCTATATTCGGGCCTGAAGCTGAGACGGGGGGCCATAAGCCCTAAACCAGGGCCTCAAGAAGCACAATGGGTGGTTCTCTAAATTCGGGTCCCTTTCAGGGTCCCTTTTTGTAAGGGTGCCGTACTACATTGGGGACCTAAACCCAGTTCAGAGAGCTGGCCTTTTTGTTGTGGACCATACCTACGTGTGCCTAGAGTAACTGGACTTACTTGAAGGTACCTGGGGTTTGGCCATGTCGGTGCAAGCTTTACCCGGAAAAATCCAAACAAGTAGATCCCTTAATGGGGTCCCTATAAGTACCCTTTAGTATAGGGTCCCAAAGGGTTCTACTTCCCAGATGTCGGTGTTTACCCAGAGATCCCCAGATCTTTCGACGCTAATTGCTGAGAGGGTTTAGGGCTTAGGGAAGCCCTGTAATCCCTAAACCCGACACCCTAAAGCCCCACTTGGATGTTCCCAGCTGGTTCACCACGCTGCCCGGTGGTCACAAGAGGTGACCCTCGCAGCTGCCTAAGCTTTGGGCAACTGGCCGGCCGTGAAAAGATGCAACGACCTGTAGGGCATCAAGAATTAAATCAGAGTTTTGGTGCTGTCATCAGCAGGCCTAAGCCTTAAAACCTACACCCTAAACCAGTCGTTAACATGAGTATCGAGGAATCGTGATAAAGTTGATGATATAAATCTTGCATTATCCATAAGAAGGAATATACCATAATTCCGATAGTCTAGGGTGCCTTAAGTTAATACTAAGGATTTATATCCTCAACCGTACCATTCTCATTACTAAGGCCCCTGATGACTTCCCAGACTCACATACCCCGTGAGCCTTGCACCCAGAACCCCGTATACAGGATCTACAAAAAGTAGAGAACCCCCCCCCAAAAAAAGAAAAGAGGGCAAGGAAAGGTATCCTTTCGCTGTATGGCTTAAGTTAAGGCTCTGTTGCAGTGGTTCTATGTTTTGGGTACTTTGGATCATTTGAGCCGTGTGCTGTTATTCAAGCCTCTCTTGTATCCTTTCCTGCACAGAGAGACCCTTTCAACACTTTGCACTTGTCGCCTTTTGGCGGTACCCTAGACACTCTAATTGTAGTGTCCCTTCTTCTGGAAGTCTTAGCGACTCTTCTGCAACGCGCTGTACAGCCTTGCCCAGAACCTCCCGAGGATCCAGAAAGTAGAACCCCACCCCCCCCCCCCGTTTCTTTCGTATCTACCACTGCTATATTAGAGTTTGTTTAGGATTTGGGGAAGAACCCCAGTTTGAGATCCTGTACGATTAACCGGGACATTGATGGGAAGCCACGTCTGGGTTGTCACAGGCTGAGGCCTTACCTGCAGAGTTTAGGGTTTGGGGACACATCTTTGAGCTTTAGTCCGATATTTGGTACAGCTCTGTGAGTTTGGCGCAGTTGGGGCTTTGAGCAATTTTTCCGCTGCGCTCTTATCGATATATGCAGTACGTGGCGCAGATAGTGTGCAGCAAGAACCATAGAACCTACAACATACTGATCACTAAGGGTGTGACAAGTGAGAACAAGACGACCGCAAACAGAGCAGCCACTCTCCCAAATTGAGGCTTTAACGGGCGTTAAGAGCTGGTCGTAGGATTTGCTGCACTCTCCTTCGGATCATGTTCACATTGATTATTCAAAAACTATGCACCGAACGGGGCATTCGAAACTTTGATTCTTGTTTTGAGGGCCAGGGGCTTGTAGTTTGGGGTCGGGAGAAGAAACAAAGACACACGTTAGTGTCTGGCAGAGCCCCTTCTGCAAAAAATCAGGGTATTTCTGGCCTGTATCATAGTCTTACTACCGCCATTGCGCTTCTCAACCTTCGGGCTACAAACGTCAGAATTGGTTCTTGCCGGGGTCAGCTGACCGTGCTCGCCAACCAAACCCCATGCCCCAAATCCGCAGTCGCTCCGCAGGACCGTGAATTGTACGACAAGGCATTGGCTGGCGAGGCAGATGCACTTTGGGGGTTTAGGCTTCATCATGTAGTGTCAGTGGTGCAGGTTAGGCTTCAGCCGTCCTCGAGAATGCAAAGTACCTTTAGCAAAGGGATGGGAAATCGATTGGTGCCGGCTTGTTTCCTGTCGTCAGACGTACAGAGGCTACCTGTCTTGAATGCATTACCCATAATAAGGGATAGACCACAATTCCCATAGTTTAGGGTCCTTATAAGGCAATGCTAAGGATTTAGATCATCAACAGTAGCACGATCTCCTTAGGAAGGCATGGTTGATGCGATTCCATCGTGTTAGCCGGCGCTCCTACACTTGGAAAATGACAGCCCAGACCCCTTAAGGGAGGATGCAAAAAGTACTTGGAGGTTCATGGGACTTCATAACTACAGTTATAAGTACCTTAGTTGGGGTTATAAGTTATGATAGTTGTAGTTACCTTATTTATAACCCTAGTTACTAAGCCGCATGAATCTTTAAGTAGATCCCTTCAGGGGGGGTTCCTATAAGGAGCCTTTAGGGGCTCCTTAACGGGATCTATCGGGGTTTAGTTAGGGTTTATAGTGGTTTTTTAGGGCTTTGAAAGTAAATCCCTTAATGGGGGGGGGGACTATCGGGGTTTAGGGTTTATAGGGTATTTAAAACTTGAGGCTTTGAAAGTAGATCCCTTAATGGGAGGGGTTCCTATCAAGAGCCTTTCGTAGTATAGGGTCCCAAATGAGGGGGTTCTACTTTCTGGATCCTTCTCGGGATCTGGGAGGGAGTTCTAAATTTTCTGACGTAGAACCAATATATGATGCACACTGAAATAGGATAGAACGCAGCATAGCATAAAGGAGAACATACCCTGTAGTATATGTACTGCAAGATGCAGTATGTTATTTTATCTATGGGCTGCAGTATCATATTCAATACAAGCAACGTATAGTATACTACAAGTTACAATATAGTTTCTTATAGAGTTTCTTATAGAATGTAAGTAGGCGGGGGTTACTAGTATCAGAGCGATACCTGAGCATGCATGGCTTGCTGCGTCGATTTACTTTGCCTCCGGGTCGGGAACTATCTCCTAAAATCTTTGGTCCCGAAGCCGATGCTGTGCAAGGCTCGTGAGAGTAGTTCCAACTCTTACTCCCAGTCATGGTACGAAGCTCTACACCCCCGAAAAGCCGAAACCCCGAGGAGCCTTAAATGTCCTATACTAGCATAAGATACGTACTGCATAGAGGGCACCAGGGCTGAACCTTTTCATCTCCTGTGGTGGTCGTGGTAGCGCTGGTGCAAAAATGCGGCTGGAGGGGGGAGGAGGGGGCGGTCGAGGAAATGGGGTGTGCACGTGAGAGCTGGCGAGGGAGTAGCTGAGCAGCAGTAGCTTCAACCTTGGAACCTTGAGACTTCTTCAAGAAGCTGACAACAGACAGATTTTGCAAATGCTTTGATAAACAAGAATAAACAGACCGCAGCACCAAAACAAGCAACTAAGCCTTAACTCAAATGCCCTAGACCCTTTTTTGTCGAATTGACGCTGTGAGGCTTCAAACTCCGAAGCCCCGTCGATCATGGGAGTACAGGCTGCTCAGGGACCATAAGGATAGGCTCATTAATATAGGGTTTAGGGCTTCGGTACGAAAGGGTTCGGAATTTAGTAGGCTGAAGGGTTCTATAAGGGCCACTATAAGGGCAAACAGTAGGCTAAATCAAAGGCGCTATAGGGCTTCATATCCGGAGCCCTTCATAATTCGCCGCCGCCACAAAGCGTCTGGTGAAGTTGCTTCTGGGGGTTTGCTTTCATACGACCCCTGCTCCCTCCTGCTGAGTAGTTGAGTCAGCAAGCTTTAGGTGTTTCATGCTAGGGTGTTGAGCTCGGAACAAGGAGATTCTCCTACTTGTAAGCTCAAAGTCTTATCTTTAGATCTTCCGAGGGATGAAGAAAGGCATAGAAACCCCTCAAAGTCGCACCTTCACGCCTTGTCTGCTAGCTCCTCACTTGCTACCTTAAACACAGAAGCCCAACACCACAGGTACACCGAGTCCCTCTTGCATTGCAGCTCCTCTACATGGTGGGTGTGGCGTGGGATCCCAGGCCGTCATAAGCCCTGAGCATAGCAGTAAATAACGTAGGGGCCTTAATCCTTGCCTATATTACTTTGGGGGCCTCCTTATGAGACTTATTGGATAATCTACCCCTCCCTAAACCCTAAACCCTTAGGGTTTAGGGGTTTGGGGTCTAGGGGAAACGCTATTCTAAACATTAAGGCCCCCTACATGAAGCCTGAGAAAAGCTGAACATCCTGAACCCCAGACCTCCAGGAGGATCTCCAAAAGTGCTTACCCAGACCCAGGATCTAGAAAGTAGATCCTCTAATTTGGGACCCTAACTACTAAAGGGTACTTTATAGGAACCCCCTTAAGGGATCTACTTTCTAGATCCTCCCGGGGGTCTGGGTAGAGGCTCTTGGCACTTAGGAACTAGGGTTATAAATAAGGTAAGCATACTTATAATTGCTTATGACCCCGATTGAGGTGCTTATAACTGTGCTTCTTAAGTCCCATGGACCTCCAAGTAGGGCTTTAGGGTCTACAGCTTCCCTAAAGGTCCACATGCATAGTAATCATATGCTCCTCAACTACCAACCTACACCGCCAACCTCCCATCAACCTCCAAGTACATGAGGAGATCTACTTGTTGGATCCTCCCAGGGGTGTGGGACCGTAGCACCCTAAGCCGTGCTAAACACAAGGTGTAGGGCGAAGGGGGCCCGTAGGGTGCACGCAGAGAGCCCAATATCCTTTAAATAAGGAATACACCTTCATATAGGGGCCTTAATATTCTGATTTAAGGTATATTCCTTAATTAAGGGGTATTGGGCTCCCTGGGCAAGCACTCATGGGTTTGGGGTTTGAGGCGGTCTGAGGATAAGGATGAAGAAATATTACAAGCCTGAAGAACTGCCAACATAATTCTGTTAGGCTTCCCAAAGAAGACTAGGCTAATACCACAGAGCTGAGTACCCTCTTCTAAATGTTAAGGCCCTGTTTTGTAATCGGAGGAGTCCCCTTTTTTTTTTGCGGTTCGAGTCTAAGTTCACACTGCACAGGTACTTGGGCTTGGGGCTGAGGGATCCTAGGGGTCTAACCTAGGGACCCTAAGGAATTACAATTGCTGTTTTGGGGTTCCTTTATTGCAACTAGAGTATACTAGACCTAGAGACTCGGTTCGAGTTATTTAGGGTTTAGGGTTTAGGCAAAGCCTTATTCTGACTCCTTTGGCCCCCAGATCATAAAACCCTCATAGTAAACCTTATAGGACCCTTTCCAGGAACGCCCTCCTCGTATTAGATCAGCAGGATTTCTAGGGTTTGCGAGCCCTAAACTCCTAAACCCTGAACCCTAAATTTGTGGTTTTGTGCTTGGGGGCCTCGGGCTCACCAGTGCAGGGTTTAGGGTATAGGCTTTAGGGTTTGGGGTTTGGGGCTTAGGGTTTTGGCTCCTTGCACTGTCAGCACTCGCTACCCAGACCCCTGGGAACATCTAGAAGAAGAAACCCCAATTACGAAGATTTGCTACTAAAGGGCACTTTATGGGAACCCCCTGGAGGGATCCTCTCCGAAAATCTGGCGCGCAGATGCCCTTTCCTACCCTAAGCCCTAAACCCCTAAACCCTAAACCCCAACTACCCTAAGCCCTAAACCCTGGTTCCATTTACCAAGATTGGCTAGGAGCCTCTGTCAGCAAAGTCTCGTGACAACTTGATTTAAAGTCCGTGTTGGTATTCGGTCGGTTCCGTAGTGTATGGATTCAGGGTTTAGGGTATCTGGGGTATTTGAGGGTTTCGATAAGGGCGCTTAGAGATGGGGGTTGTCCAGTTCTTCATTCGGAGCCCTTCACCAGCTTGAAACTACCACCCTAGGAGAAGAAGAAGTAGTAGTAGTAGTAGCAGCAGCAGCTGCAGCAGCAGCAGCAGAAGTAGTAAACCCTAAACCCTGAAACTGCCGCTAAACCCTAAACCCTAACTACCCTAAACCCCAAAACCCTAAACCCTAACTACCCCAAAACCCCTAAACCCCAAACCCCCAAGCGGTTCACCGAGGTTGCTGCCGTCAGCTATGTGGTATTCCTTGTCGTTCGCCAGCTCACGGCTCGTGACAAGGTAGGGCGTGGGATTGGCCAAGCTGAAGGGTTACTACTTGGAGGTTCATGGGACTTAATAAGTACAGTTATAAGTACCTTAATTGGGGTTGTAAGTAATTATAAGTATAGGTACCTTGTTTATAACCCTAGTTACTAAGCCCCATGAAGATTGAAGTAGTACTATTTACATTTAGGGTTTAGGGTTTGGGTAAGTATTCTCTGTAAACGATCCTCTCAGTGTCTTTTCTCCCCAGCGGAATGGTCTTGGCAGTTGCAGGGTACCCCAAACCCTAAACCATAAACCCGAAGTCCTAAACTGCCAGCTCTGCATTGTACGCGATTGGGGTGATGAGCAATTGATCTTCCGGGCGTTGGTGTTCATATCGTCGCTGCATTTTCGAGCTTGGTGATTTTTCTAAGGTCCCAGCAGCCCAATTTTAGTCTAAACCCTAAACCCTTTTCACATTGTTGCTTTGGTGCGTACTCACCAGTCCCGGCCCATGTTTGCCGACTCGAAAGCGCTCTGCAGACCCTCCACCTCAAACAGGCACTAGTTCTCTAAATTAGGGTTCCTTTTTCGGGTCCTTTTTGTCAGAGTGCCGTCTTCTTTGGGGTCCTTTGCGGTCCTTACAACAGGGACCAACATGTAGAGAACTACTCAAACGAGGCAACTGGAAGGGCTCCTTTCAGGCTTCCTTAAACCCAGTGACCCCAATACCCTTAATTAAGGAATATGTCTTAAATCAAAATATTAAGCCCCCTATATTTTGAGGTATATTCCTTAATTAAGGGGTATTGGGTTCTCTGGGAGGGGATTCTTAAGCGTTTAGGGTCTATAACAGATGACAGGGTTGATAGGGCTTGGGATTAGATCCTTTCATGGGGGTTCCGACAAAGTAGCCCTTGAGTAGCCTGAAGTCCCAAATTGGCGGGTTCTACTTTCCTAAGCTCTACGACGCGGGGTTCTTTGAATTCGGAAGCCCCTTAACACCTACCTGTAACCGAACAGAGCTACGTTTCTAAGGAACTATATCTGGGAAGTCCTCTAAACTAGGTCCATTTTAGGTCCCCAATATAGTACGGCACCCTCTTGAAACGGACCTCAAGAGGGACCCTAGTTTAGAGAACTACCCATATAAAAGCCATCATAAAGGAACCCCTAAACCCTAAACCCCTAATCCCAAAACCCCTAAACCCTAAACCCCTAATCCCAAAACCCCTAATCCCCTAAACCCCTATTCCCCTAAACCCCTAATCCCCTCAACCCCTAATCCCCAAAACCCCTCAACCCCTAATCCCCTTAAACCCCTCAACCCCTAAACCCTAAACCTCAAAACAGGTAGGTCTTTTCGGCCACGGGTAAACCCCAGACTCTGAGCCCGAACCAGCCTAAGATCCTCGCAGAAGAGTATTCCTTAAGGCTTCAGGCTCCCCAAGGTTAGGGTGTAGGGGTTAGGGGTTTAGGGGTTTTGAGTTTAGGGGTTTAGGGTTTAGGGGTTTAGGGTTTAGGGTTTTGGCGGTTTAGGGGTTAATTTAGGGTTTAGGGTGCGGGTCCATCTTTAGGCACCCCACAAAAAAAAGGCGGCACCCGTAGAAGAAGGACCCTGAAAGGGACCCTCGTTTAGAGAACTACCCATATGCTGTTCAAAGCCCTAAACCTTCGGGATGATTCTGGCTTCAGGATTCTAGGGTTCAGGGTTTCGCGGCATGGGGGTCTAAACCCTATACCCTAAACCCTAAGAGATTTAGGGTTTAGGGTTTCAGGGCTTGGGGTAGGGGTTTCGGGTTTTGGGGGGAGGATCTAGAAAGTCTAGAGCCTCTAAGTTGGTCTTCGATGCTACTGAAGACGACTTTCTAGGAAACTGTTGGTGGGAGCGACTGTTTAGCATACGGGCCTAATTAATGCGATGCCCTTTCTAGGGGTAGCACCCTAAACCCCTAAACCCTAAACCTCTGAACCCTAAACCCTAAACCCCTAAACCCTAAACCCTAAACCCCTAAACCCTAAACCTCTGAACCCTAAACCTCTATACCCTAGGAAACTGTTGGTGGGATCTACAGGCCCAAATGGTTCGATGCCTTGTCTAGGGGTCTAATTTAGAGAACTGCCCATATACGAATAGCTTGGTGGCTCTGAAGATGGCGTACTATAGCCTAACATAAGGGGTCGGAGAAATCAGGTTAATATCGGGGCCTTTCTAAGTACCTATACTATTTTGGGGTTTTGTGGTAGAATTATAGTATAGTATACCCCACAAAACGCTATTCTAATTGTTCAGGCCCCTACATTAAAAGCCCTTACGTAATCCCTTTCAAAGGAACCCTTTAAAGGAACCCTATTCTAATCTTTAAGGCCCCTCTGTGACAGAACATGGGTCGTTCTCTAACCTACGGTTGATGATATAGGTCCTGCATTACCCATAGGAAGGAATATGCCATAATTCCCATAGTTTAGGGTCCTTAAGGTAATGCAGGGTTTATATCATCAACAGTAGGAAAGTCTCCTAACCTCAAAGTCTTATCTTTAGACCTTTCGAGGGAAGGTAATGCAGGATTCCCTTATGTTAGGGGTTTCGGGAACTCCCGAAGCCGGAGGCCAAAGCCGAAAAGGCAGAGGAGAAGAAGCGGGAAAAGGCGCTTTGGGAGCTGTCCTCTGCCTTCCTTCGTTAGGGCTCCCGGGTTCGTTTAGGGCTTAGGATTAGGGCTTAGGGTTTAGGGCATAGGATTAGGAGCGTCTTCTTTCCCTGGCTCTCACACACCTTAGTTGGATAGGATGTTCTCTTTTTTCAGTACCTGTCTGAAAGCTTCAGTGTTAAACCTCTTATATCCGTGGATATTCCTTTCCCAGCAACCCCTAACTAACCCGTACTTGACGATCATTGTGTCGTCTTTCGAGTTTCGTGCCATTCTCAGGGTTCCCCTTAGCAGCAGGAAGTGCAGGCGTAGGGGCTAAAGCTTAAAGTTTAGGTCTTCAGGTATAGCTTTGGGAGTTTTAGGGTTTAAGGTTTAAGGTTTGCCTTTAAGATTTAGGAGGTCTAGGGGTTTAGGGGGGTATTAAGGTTGCCTTAGCCCTGTCAATAACACCCGAAATATGCCGAAAATCAGCACGTCCTTGACCTGAAAGCCTGACTCCACCATTGACCCCTTCAGACCGCTACACATGCATGATGGCGCTGGCAGAACCAATCCGCTACTTGGGAACCTTAGAAATGGTCATCTTCGGAGGACCCCAGACAGCACTGGCACTGCAGCCAGACGACGAGCAATGGGTCTTGCTGCCCAGAGACTCCAATATCCCTTAAATTATAATAGGATCCCTAATATGATTTAAGGTATACTCCTTAATTAAGGGATATTGGAGTCTCTGGGTGTAAGCCAGGAGCCCTGGAACAAGCGGAATTGGTACGCCGTACTCTCCGGAATACGAGCATGCAAGGGCATGCCTCTCCCTGCGAATGGCCGCTGCATACGTGGCAGCGGCGGCTACGGTTTTGCCGAAAGCGGTTATCTTGAAGCCCTACCCGCACCGATCTGCACCCCTGCTGGGTGTGAAGTAGGGTTTACATTACGGATGTCGATGCGTGCATATAGGGCCCCTGAGGCGTTTTGATGGGTGTTGCTATGGCGATGTTCAACGAAAGCCTGAGTCACTGCCTTGCTTTGATCAGACTACAGCTTTCTCTGCTGCTCTCACACTTTGCGTGCCTTATTCTTTCATGGTATCCTGCACAGCGACCTCCGAGCCAAGCCTTTCTCCGCAGACCTCATTCTGAAGAATCTGCCAAAAGCAGACATCTAGGTACCCCCCAGTAGCCCCTTAAGAGTAAGGGTGCCCTGTTTTCTGGTTACTCGCTTCGAAATAAAGGGAGGGCACAAAAGAAACAGGGCAAAAGGGTACGTACCACTGGGAGACCTAGATATAAGGTAGAAGCCAGAAAGTTGGAACATCCGTATCCTCATGCCCTTGAGGTAAAGTATAGGGAAGCCCAGCACCAAGCATCCTAAACCCATCTTCCAACTTTCTGGGGTTCACTATAGGTCAGCAGATCTAGGCTGGGCTACATAGCCGCAAGCACTTCGTGGTCCAGCAGAGTGCAGACACCGATACCATGGCAATCCTACATATACATTCATTCATACTAACCCTAAGCCCTAAACCCTACACTGAACCCCAAACCCTATTCACATACATACATATTATATCGTGACATGGATCCGTACGGCACCTGCACGGGGAATTCAAAGGGTCTCGGAGGGTGTGAATATGATTGCAGTAGAGCCAGTCTCTGGCTTGAACATCCTACCACAATTTATAAGCTACTACAATCTATTTTATACTCTATACTATGTATTATATACCACATACTATACCATAATACTATTGTGCTGACAATGAGAAACTGGTTTTTCTGGGGCGTTGGAAAGTAAGTATCCAAGCCTAAGCCCTGACAGCTGCAGGTCTCCAAAAAGAAGTGAGACTCTGAGATGCGGAAAATGAAGTTGAGGAGACAGGAAACCCATGGTATTTCTGGTGGGGTTACTACGGAACCTACCGGTAGATACAAAAGGCCCTGAGTGCTTTGAAAAGCCTCGAAGCTTCCCGGAAAGCTCCCTCCCCAGACCTTCGGGAGGATCCAAAAAGTAGATCCCTTAAGGGGGGTTCCTATAAAGTACCCTTTAGTTGTCAGGGTCCCAAGTTAGGGGCTCTACTTTCTAGATCCTCCCGGGTAGCTGGGTCTCTATGAAGCGTTTAGAGTTTCAGGTTCAGGCTTCAAGTCTGGGGCCTTGGTTTTCGCAATGGGGGCTTTAGGGGTTTAGAGGTTTAGGGGTTTAGGGGTTTTAGGGTTTTAGGGGTTTAGGGTTAAGGGGTTTAGGGTTTAGGAGCTTATGGCCCCTTTTGCAGAAGCTTCGCTGCTGCGCCGGGCGGAAAAGGAGCATGCGGCCATTGCCAGTGACCTCAACATCGAGTGCAAGAGGATTCTTCCCCAAGCCAATTGCGGGTGTTTGCTCTAAAGTTCCCTTCCTGGGCCTCAGCCACCGAAACCCGTCAAGCCAGACCTAGGTCCCTGAGCCATAAGCTCGGTAACCTACCCTCGGCTAGAGTTCAAGATTTCTGAGACCTCTGTGTGTGTGGATTCTCTGTGAAGCACAAACTCGCACGTTGAGGCTGTTGCTGCAACCCCAACGATTGCTCGTGCAGTGTGCGATGTGGTCGGTCGGGCCCACGTTGGAACTTTGGGTGTGTGCAACAAAACAGGAAATAGGAGTCCTTAATTAAAGGAAACTACAGGTGGCTTCTAGAAGGCATATAGACCTTCGATAAGGCTCCTATAACGGTAACTACCCACCTGAAAATGTTCTAGACTTACATGGGATTCAGGGTGTTTGCATTAGGATGCCATTTCTCGGATTCAGGATTTCTGGCTGAGAGGATTTTGGAAGCTAGGTCATCAAAGGGCTGGGTGAGTTTGAAGGAAACGACCTAGGCCCCAGTCTATTAAGCCGGTGCCTAGTACCGATACTATACAACCACATGCAGCCAAGACTGTAACATGCTATCCGTTTCAGGTTTTGTGTACGAAAGCATGCATGAATCTGAAGTCTGTATATACGGTAGCACCACAGGCTTGTTTTGTCAAGGTTAAAGAGGATGAGATCGCTGTTCCCACGATGTGGGCATGGGCGTGTCCGGCGCTTCTGCGGCTCCCACTGGTGGCACGGTGCACATTTTCGAGTAAAATCGCGTACTTTCAAAATCCTGCTGCGGCAACGTCTTCCTGGACATCCTAGACCTATCCTGCTAAGTCCCGGAACCCTACATCATACACCCCTTAGTGTTCCTCACGAAACACTTGAAAGAACCCCTAAAGAAGCTTTATTCCAACTCTTGAGGCTCCTTACATCAAACCGAGCCCTTCCATCTAAAAAAAAACACGCATATTCCCCAAGCCTGTCACCCTGAACCGGATAAGTTGCGCGTCCCTGCAAGTAGGCTGGTGGTGACAGGTGAGGGGCATGCGTAGTAGGCTTCAGCTTTTTCGAGCAAATTCGTGTTTTTTCGACAATCCTGCTGTGGCCCCGTCTTCCGGACAGTTCCGTGTGTTTTTGAAGTCGTGCTCCCGGCCCTTCAGTAGAAGCCGCCGAAAGGTCCTAGCATTCCTTGGCGAAGTCTGCACTGTCTTACTTCTTCCACTCGCCTCCCGAAATGGCGGTGGAGGCTTCAATATGTTAAAATCTGCAATCACATGATTCGCGAAGGTGAACGGGTGACATCCTGAACCGTCAACTCAACCCTAACCCGTACCATTTCGTCGGACCTCCCCGCCTTGCACGATACCCATACAAGTCTGGTTCTACCCACGATTGGATCAACTGCAACTAAACCCATGACACAAGAGGTTCGGGCAATGTTCCGTAGACATGGATTCTAGGTTAGCATGCAAAGTACAGCATGTGATGTCATGCCCAACCTTTTGCATGCCATGGAGAAGGGTCGTTTTGTGATCTTCCACTGTGACAAGAACCTTCAAAAAAGACTTCCAACAAGCACAGACCTAGCATCAGCGGAAGCAACCCTGGATATAAAAAGCTCCTCCTGCCTTGGTAGTGTCGTTCTGAGACCTGGCGCGTCGGAGCCATGGTCCGAGACATGTCGGGCGCCAGGGAGATGACGATGGAGCAGATGATAGCCATGAAGGAGCCTTAGTTCCCCAATGCCCAACCTTTAAACTTTTTGGGTTCTTACAATTGAGTAGTAACTTGAAAGTTTAACCTTTTAATTTTACTGGCTTAGTGGGGAAGTAAGGAGCTCAGGGCTGGCTTGCAGGAAAGGCGCCAAGGTTACGTAGGGCTCCCGACGATGACTTAAGGCATACTGCTCAGTTTTGGGTCGTGCTCTTGCTGAGAAGGCACTGGGAGTACCAACTGCACAGCAAAGAAGTTCAAACTCCTCTTGCCTAACCCTATGAAAGAACAGCATGGAACTCCTAAACCCTTAGCTCCCTGCGGCCTACCCTAACTACCCTAAACCCTAAACCCAAACCTGAACCCCTCCCTTCACACTCCCGAATCAATGACACCTTAAAGTCCCCCTCACAGCTTCCCCAAAATCCCCTAAAACCCTAAAAACCTCGCCGATTGCCCGACCTGAGGGCTCTCTCAGACGCTTCGAAGAAAATCGGACTCAGAAAGGTCTTTGTTGGGGTTCCCAGAACCCCGGGAGGATCGAAAAAGTGGAACCCCTAATTTGGGACCCTAAATACTACTAAAGGGTACTTTATGGGAACCGCCTTAAGGGATCTACTTTTTGGATCCTCCCGGGGGTCTGGGTTGTTATACTCGTGCTAATAACCGAGTGACTCGGTATACTCGGACCACTTAAATGGACTTGGAGCCCGAAATTTCTGGGTCCCTTCAGAGGTACAGGACTTTTGAATAAGGACCCTGATCTTAAGATGCTCCGAAGCCATGTTCTCGTCACCCGTATACATGGGACGTTAGAAATCCTTCATAAAGCTTCCCTAGAGCCCTCAAGAACTTTCTAACAACCTTTTCAACAACCCTGCAAGACCCATAAACTCCCCGAAATCTTCAAAAAACCAAAAACCGTAAAAAGGTAACATCGTAAAAACTTAAAAACCCTAAGCCCTAAAACCGTAAAACCTTAAAACCCTAAGGCGTAAAACCGCAAAACCTTAAAAACCCTAAGCCCTAAAACCGTAAAACCTTAAAGCCCCTAAACCCTAAAACCGTAAAACCTTAAAAACCCTAAACCCTAAAACCGTAAAACCGTAAAAAAACCTAAGCCCTAAAACCGTAAAACCTTAAAAACCCTAAACCCTAAAACCGTAAAACCGTAAAAAAACCTAAACCCTAAAACCGTAAAAAACCTAAGCCCTAAAACCGTAAAACCTTAAAAACCCTAAACCCTAAAACCGTAAAACCGTAAAAAACCTAAGCCCTAAAACCGTAAAGCCTTAAAAAAACCCTAAGCCCTAAATCCATAAAACCTTAAAAATCCTTCAAGCCCTAAAGCCCCCTCCAAAACCAGGAGGGCCTGGAGGCTCAGATCCGCGCCATGGGTCAGCCGGAGGACCCAAAAGCGCCGCTGGGATGGCAACCCAGCCCCCGGTTTGGGGGTTTTAGGGGTTTTAGGGGTTTAGGGGTTTTAGGGGTTTAGGAGTTTTAGGGCCAACCCAGCCCCTCTTACCCAGACCCCCGCCGGGAGGAGGATCCCAAGAACTAGATCCCTTACGGGGGGTTCCTTGCAGGGCTCCTTAAAAGGACGTATAGGGGTTTAGGGTTCACAGGGATTTTTTAGGGCAAGGGGTGTTCCTATGAAGTACCCCTCAGTAGTATAGGGTCCCAATACTCTCGAATCTACTTCTAGATCCTCCTGAGGGTTCTGGCCAGAGGATCGAGAGAATCGAACCCCCCAACGAGGTATCCTACGACTTCTGGCTCATGGTAGGCAGAAAAACCCTGGCGGGAGGATTTGGAGAGTTCCTATCAGGAGCTCAGGGCTTAGGCTTCTGTCAATTTATTTAAGTCTAGGACATTTTCAGGTGGGTAGTTGCCGTTATAGGAGCCTTGTAGAAGGTCTATATACTTTAAAGAAGCCTTATGGAAGCCCTATACACCCTAAACTCCCCACCTGTAGTTTCCCTTAATTTAAGGCTTCGATACGAGGTTCCAGGTCAGGGGTTAATCCCCTTTTAAAGAGCTCCCCTAACGTCGTCTGCCGTAGTTTATGCAAGAGTGGAGTATCAGGTTTAGGGTGGAGCGGGGGTAAAGTAGGGGTTTCGGCACTTGGGTTGGAAGTTTCGATGCGCTTTAGGCCAAGGTTCAGGGTGGCAAGCGCTTCTACGGTTTGAGTTTCGGCCCCTTTGAGCTTTTCGTGTTTTCTCCTCGGTGTCAGCCGGGGCTTGTTGCCATGCGGCACGACTGTCGGGTCTGCAATGCTGGGATCTGTTTTGGGCCGAGATCAGAACCCACAGAGTTGAGGATCGCTCGATTCCTAGGGACCTTTCTTCAAGAGCTCTTCTAGGGTTTAGGGTTTAGGGTTCAATGAGGAAGGGCCGGGTGTCTATTCAACAGACCCGCCCTTCGCCTAACCCAGGGATTCCTGTCTTGGGCTCCAGCCTTGAGCCACTCGGTGAGCTTCCTTTGGAAGTTTCGGGCTGAAGCTCTGTGGTGGTGCTTAGGGCAGAGTAAAGGAAGTCTCGATCTGCTAAGTAAGGTAGTATAGGGGGATCCTGATAATGAGGACCCCCAAACCAGGTACCCCAAGTCTTTATTTGAATTCCAAGGTGTCTTAAAGGCAAGTTCTCACAAGCAGCTGGCTACAAGGCCGACGTGGAGGAGGAAGCCGGGCAGCAGTTTTGTGTAGTCCAACTGCGCAGCAAAACCCCCTGCAACACCCCAATCCACACTTTCGTTGCGGCCGGGCTCTTCTCTGGAACCGCTCCTTTTCTTACGTGTTTGCGGGGGTTCGGTCCTAAAACCCTAAGCCCTAAGCCCCTAAACCCTAAACCCTACAAGTCTCCGGTGAAAATTTGTGTTGAGACCGCGGAGTGCCAGGAGCCCAGAAAGCTGGAAAGTGGCCAGACGCCTCTTGGCATGCCCGGATCTCCATGGTAGTTCTCTACATTAGGATCCGACCCTAAAAGGGACCCTAGTTTAGAGAACTACCCATGTTGAGTTCTGGTGACCTACCCACACTCGCCTCCTGCGCGCCACAAGCAAGGTACGAAGTCGTAGCGAATTTCGTTGCTGTTCGGAAGCTTCCGTCGCTTGAGGCAGGGGGGTGTTTTGTGAAATCCACTTGCAACCGCTCGTTTCTGCCATGCCACGATCACCTGCAGACGCTTCCAGGCTCCTTTCGTTCGTCGGCTACAGAAAGGTGCCAAAGTCGAGATGTTTGAGTGGGACAAGACCCGTCGCACCTCGGGCGCTCAAGGGTTCTCTCTCTTTTGCGCAACAAAAAGTCCTGAGTTCTGTTGTGCAAGACTGCATCAAACCAAGGATGGCGGAGGGTGTGCATCGCACTTGCCTGAGCTGTTTTGAAAGCGTTGATCTGGGCATTCGAGAGGGAGACGATGCCTTTGTCATCTCGCTCCGAATCCAGGAAGCGCCCGTCGATGCGCAGGTGAAGCCAAGGGCTCCGACCATGACAGAGGCACAGAAGAGGCAGAGCTGCGTCGCAGTCCGCTCCACTTGAGATCATGGGCATCAAGGTTACCCCAAAACCCCCGAAAGTTCAGGTGGGCGACCGCTGAGCCCGTGTGGGATTCGGTGAGTGGAAAATGGGTGGATGCCGCCCCAAAGGTCGAAGTCTTGGATTCCGACTCCGACGCGGAGGATGCGGCTTCTGGGCTTCAAGAGCTCAGGAAAGATCTTGTCCGAAAGCTGCTTGAAAGGAACCGGTAACAGAAGGCATTGTAGCCAAGCATAATTCGCCTCTCTCCTTTCATCCATGCTCTTGGCCTCCACTTCCTAGGTGGTGAGAAGAGATGCATGGATCATGGTCCCAGTTCTGAACTAGTCTGATTTCTATATGCTTTTCTTTTATCAGCATCCGAAGCAAGATCCAGTGTTCACGCGCTTATGCTCGTGATCAAGAGGTTCACCATCCAGACATGGGCCTTCTACTTCAAGCAGTACAACCTGATGACGTACCGGAAACCCCACTCAGTGGCTCTGACATGCATTCGTTGTCTTAGGGTCCTGAAGCTGTTTTGTCTGCAGCTTTGAACGAGTGCTCGACAAGATACTACAATCTACTACAACATACTAAAATGCTGCTACAATGTTGCGTAATATACTTTCATAAGATGTTACGATATACTGCAAGAAGCTATAGTGTGTTACAAATATAGCAAAGGAGCCTCTAATACACTAAAATGTAATATACTGCCGCGTCGTATAAGATTCCAAATTATCGCAATAAACCATATTATCTTACCATATACTTTCATATACTACTCGATTATAACATACTACAATAAACTACAATATAATATACGGCAGTATACGCTGGTACACGACAGTGTACTACAACATTCTACCATGGACTGCAGTATCTTGCAATATGCTGTAGTATACTGCACAGTATAAACAATATGCTATAATATACAACAATAGACAATAACAAACACCAATATACTGGAATATACTACACAAGACGATAATATCTACCACATACTATAATTTGTAGTACCATAGACGACGGTATCTACAATAAACCATGGTGGTTCCACAATCCACGAGCGGTCATTGCAGAATCCAACACCCCGTTGGGGCTCATGGAGCTCTCATTGGAGCATGACTACAATTTTATATATATATGTATATATGTATGTATGTATATATATGTATGTATATATGTATATATATGTGTGTGTGTGTATTTATATAGAACTAGAACATCCCAGCGAAAAAATCCACCGAAGTGAGAAGTGGATAGCGAGCCACAGCCTTTCCCGGTGCCCTTCTGCCGAAATCTAGAACCGAACCGCACATGTCTGACTTGGCCTTCATCCACAGGCGATTCTGCTGCGAAGGAGCCGAAGCCTGTTTCTTGAATCCTCTTTGAAAGTGCTTTTGGGGTTTTTGATAAAGCAAACGAAAGAAGCACTGACGGATTGACTGCCGTCTTCCAGCAACCCAAGTTCGACGAAGGTCAGCAGGCAGCAAGACCAACAGCTGCCTGGGCAAGCAGCGGTGCCTGCCGCTGCGTTTGCGGTGGAGAAGGCTCAACGTTCACCTTCGAAGCATACATGCCCAGAGCAGCGTCGCTTCCTAGACTTGTCAGGCGCGCTTCGATTTCTATTGGGGCAACACTCCCAATGCATCGCCGCCGCCCTTGCAGAGTCAGCCAATCGTTCAGAGTCATGGAGCACAGATTCTACCGGCGGCACGTCATGACGCAGCTTTCACCCCTGAAGTTTCTCGGCCACTGCATTTCCAGACTTTTCTAAGTTGTGGGTGTTTGCAAAGAGATCTACATAGCCTGTGCTCTGTCCAGGTGCCGGCCGAGCCGGCTCTCATCGCGGCGGTGCGAAGTGGAGATGAAGAGTCGGCAAAGAGCCAAGACCGACGCAAGTTGTGCGAGAAAGTTCGATGCAGCAGATTCTGTGCAAGCGAGAAACACTAAAGCTCAGATTGAAAGACCAGAACCGTCAGCTACGAGGTTCGCGTTCTGCTGCAGACTGGTCACGATCCCAATGTTGTGGATGCTTTGGGCACTTCGGCAGCACAATGCTGTTTGCCCAAGAGTGTTCTCCTATGACATTCCTCTCAGCAGCGCTGCCTATGTGCGACGTCAGCTTGCATCATCATCAGCAACAATCTTCGCTTTAAGCACCTTGAAGCCCCCACAATTAACACAATCGCAATCAGCATCATCATGATGTCCCTCTGCATATCCGACATTTGGGTTTCGGATTTGCCATGACCGCGATGATGTGGAGCATAACACTCATGTTGGTGGTGACGATGATCATATGAGCATACGAACGAAGCTTATACAGTTTTGGGTGGGGGTAGTGATGATGATGGTGGTAATGGAAGCACGTGCAGTGTTAGAATGTTGGCAACTGTGAAATGCATGGGGGGGCAACTTGAAGAAGAAGAAGAGCCCAGCTACTTCCAGACTCTGAACCCAGCGTGCCCCGGAATTAATGGTAGTGGTAGAGGTAGTAGTAGTAGTAGTAGTAGTAGTAGTGGTAGTAGTAGTAGTAGTAGTAGGCGCCCCCCCCCCCCTACCAACCACCTCTGCTGCCAACCCTCTTAAGAGCACGTTCGTTTTACTCGGTATTTACGGTACGTTCGTCCTGTCATACCACTTCTTCTTGCCTCAAAATCCACTCCGCGACTTTGATA
>CAJNJA010076142.1:0-21514 GCA_905231915.1 Symbiodinium necroappetens
ACACATCCGAAGTATCCGCCCCTGCAACCTTACGGTGCTGAGCCCTACCCCAACCCTAAACCCTAAACCCCCAAGCGCTAAACCTGAACCCTAAGACCCTAAACCCCTAAACCCCTAAACCCTATAAAACCTAAACCCTAAACCTTAAACTCACGAAAAACCCTAAACCCTAAACCCGGAAAGCCCTAAAAACCCTAAAACTCGCGGACTGAGGTGAGATTGAAGCCGTCCGACAGGGGCTCCCGGAGGCGTCGGTGAGCTTCCTTTTTGGGGCTTTGTGCTTCAGGGCTCAGGGTTTAGGGTTTTTAGGGTTTTAGGGTTTAGGGTTTAGGGTTTAGGGTTTTAGGGATTTAGGGTTTAGGGTTTAGGGTTTGGGCTTTGTGCTTCAGGGCTCCGGGTCTGTAGGAACAAGGGGTCTAGGATGAACTTCGTTTTGGGGCTTTCTGCTTCAGGGCTCCGGGGTTCTGTAGGAAAAAAGGGGTCCAGGATGCAGGGTTTAGGGTTTAGGGTTTAGGTATGTGTGTGTGTGTGTTTTTGTTTTTTGAGTTCAGTTTTGTGTGTTAACCCTAAACCCTAAACCCTCAACCCTAAACCCTAAACCCTAAACTCCCTAAACCCTAAACCCTCAACCCTACACCAGCTGACTTCTAGCCAAGACCCCTAGGCCGACACGCTGAGAAGGTTAGGATCTTTCACCTGAGGCAGCGCCATCGACACCTTTGGAGCTCCAGTTTTAGGGTTTAGGGTTTTAGGGTTTTAGGGTTTTAGGGTTTTAGGGTTTTAGGGTTTTAGGGTTTTAGGGTTTTAGGGTTTTAGGGTTTAGGGTTTAGGGTTTAGGGTTAACACATCTACACCTGAAGCTCCAAAACCCTAAGCCCCTCGACCTCAAAGGACCTCCACCCTTACTTAACTCGCGGGATCATCTTTCAGATCCCACACACCTTTACCCTAAACCCTAAACCCGAGTCCCGTCCTCGAGGTGCTAACCATCCTCGTGCCAAGCGACGCAGCAGCGAGCTGCCGAATGCTCCGAAGCCCCTTGGCAGAAAGGAGCTTTGGGCTTCAGGTAGGGTCTAAGGCCGTTTGGGGTTTCGGGTTTAGGGTTTAGGGTTTAGGGCCGTTTAGGGTTTGGGGTTTAGGATTTAGGTTCTCTGGTTCGGTTCTAACTATCCTCCTGCCGTCTCAAACATGTCAAGCCTTAGCGTCTTTTTGGGTAAGGGTGTCTTTTCGTGTCTGGCCAAGAGAAGGTACAGCAGTTGCAAAGCAGCAGCAACAACAACCACCATCGACCAAAGAAGTATATCACAAAAGGAAACCCCAATTTCCAAAGACAAACGGACCTATCGAACTGGGCCGAAGGCGACAAACCCCAGCCTGCTTCTAAGAAGGCTATCTGCAGACATGCTGTGGAACAAGGCGCTCAAACAACAGACAAACGGACCAGAGGCCACTGGGCTCTGGACCGTTGGAGTGGTTCACGGACCGTCGAAGATGCTCGTCGCACACAGATGTGCCTGGGACAATATGCGCAGGCTGTGTTTTTTGTGTTACGTCTCTTGCGTGCTGTTGTTGTCTACGCAGAAAACTACCCCTAAACCCCTAAACCCCTAAACCCTAAAGCCCTAAACCCCCTAAACCCCTAAACCCCTAAACCCTAAACCCTTAACCCCTGAACCACTGAACCCTAAACCCTAAACCCCTAAACCCTACACTCTTTCAATCAGACCTGAGGCGGGGAAGCCTTGTGGGTCTTAACTTTCTAAAAGCCGCTTAGGCAACCGCAGCCTTAGCCACTGGCTATACTACTCTGCTCACCTCCGATGATAGGTTTCAGGAGTTTAGGCTGCTTGGAGAGGTTTGAGGAGTTTAGGCTGCTTGAGTTCAGGCGTTTTCGGTTTGGAGAACGTTTGGGCTTCCTCATTTAGGGTTTTTCGGGTCCCGGAATCCGCATTTTGGGTTCAGGGCCTGTGCCTGATCGACTCAGGTACCGGGAAGCCGCGCAGCGCAAGGCCCGGTGGATTATGGTCTTCCAGAACCCTGAGGGATACCCCTATAGGGTTCCTTCTTGTGATGTCCTAGAGCAGGTTGTTTAAGGCCCAGGTTACCGTTGTTGGCATTCGCATCTTCTTTGACATCCACATCGGCTAAGCATAGCAATACTAGCACTGGCGGCCTTCGTCGCCTAACCCCTACACCCGAAACCCTGGACCCAAAGCCTAAAACCCTGAACTTAAACCCTAAACAAAAAACCCTGAACCCTAAACCCGACAGTTGCCTGCCCAACATGGGCTTCGAAGTCGTTGCGACGAAAAAGGCCCTTAAACCCAAAAAAACTATACCCTAAACCCTAAACCAAAAACACTGAACCTTAAACCCTCAACCTGAAACCCTTACCCCTAAATCCCACGTTGTCGGCCTCTCTGTCGCAGGCGGCGCGGCGAGCAGCGACCGATTCTTCGTCCTTCCTGGCCAATCTACAGGTAACGAAAGAAAGGGGATTTCTCCTGGGTGGTGTGAGGGTAAAGGAGACCCTTCTTAACCCTACTTTTGGCTCACTTAAAAGGGGCCTTATTGAGAGGGTCTATATCCCCAAGGGTCCCCCTAATCCTAACTCCCAGTTTCGTCTGGTTGGGTTTATGGTTTTTTTTTTAGGGTTTATCGGGATGGGCTCCCGAAGATGGAGGCCCTTCGCGATCCTTTAAAGGGCCCAGGTTCAAAACAGAGGGGTTTTGTGGGATGTAGGGGCTCTACGCGTTGATGGAGATATTTTCTATGGCCTTTAAAAGGTGTTTGGAGTAGGGCCTTGGATTTCTTGGATTTTGGCTGTCGTTTGTGGCTACTGCTAGTGTTACGACTGTAAGTTTTCCTGTGAACTTGGTCATGTCTTGTGTTGTTAGTTTGCAGTTGTTCTAGGCATTTTAGGCACCCCAGTCCCTAAACCGTAAGTGTAGAGCCATTCTCGATACTCTGCAGAACACCGGGGTTGTAACTGCAAGGCCACGGTGATTGCTTGAGGTCTTCGTTCTGCTTTCGTGACAAGCCGCCTTGTCCCTAATATGTGTTCGTGTCCCTTGGCTGTTGCGTCGCTGGGAAAGCAAGTCTTTGTTTACTATACTTCTGGCTCCCGAGGCTTCAACATTTAGGGGTTTGCTGGATGTTTCTTAACTCAAGGTTCACTATGGTCTTTGCTCCCGAGGTTCCTCTAAATTCATGAAAGTTGTTGGATATGTTGGTAAAGCCAACATTTTCCTTGCTTTGTCTGTGGGGAATCATGGAAAATGTTGGTTTTACCAGCATTTCCAACAGTTTCCATGATTCCGGAAACTATGGCTCCGGCTCCTGACGCTTCTCCAAAAGGCCGGATTCGCCTTCATGTCTACGACACAAAACTTTACTATACAAAAAACTGTTGCTGTACAAACATGCTTAAGTAAATACCATATTATGGTATCTACTTGTGTCATATGTTGCATGGTGTTTGCATGGGGGGCTTTAGTTGCCGTGCTTAAGCATTTTTTTGGTGTTGCTTGATGTGCTTACAATAAAGAGCCCTTAACCTAAGGACTATCATTTGGTGTCGAATGGTCGTCGTTTGGCAGGTGCAAAATTTCGAAAACGAAGTTGAAAAGAGTACAAATCTTAGTCCGACCAATAATAGAATGCACAGGACCTGTACTGTGCACACTTCAGCTGAGCTAAACTCAGGCTAAACATGTCGAAATGAACTGGACCTGAAAAAAGAGAAACAGCAAAGTCGACAAATAAACACTGGGGCATAGAACCTACAGTGTACTGCGCAGCCACGGCATGTTGTATCATGTTTGACCTGGAACACTAACAGTCCACTCTCAACAAGTTAGAAACACGCAAATGTGTTACTTGATTAACTATCATCCTGCCAAGAGGTCTTATAAGCACCGGTGTGAGTAGCCAAACGGTACTGAATGGTATGTTTGTAAATAGAGTGTATAAACACAGGACTCAGTAAGTAGTACATTCACTTTATGTATAGTGCTTGGGTACTATTCAACAAGGTATCTGGAAAAAATATACGAAGTACTCTGAATGAATAATCACAAAAGTAGTTGACGCAGTGAATCTTGATTCAGAAATGATAAGAAGCCGGGATGTACAGAACTATCCACCTTGATACGGAATCTGCGTGGGTGGGCTTCAGTAGGCCAGCTTCGCCATACCCCCACTCGCTCACCACTGTATGTAGGCTCCTCGCGACCAGCGGCATGGTTGACAAACATTTTTCCTATGCCATTCCTCGCTTCTGTCTGCGTGTGCATGCACTCGCAGCCTTTTCTGTCCGATTTCTGTCGTGCTTGCTCATGATGCTCAAGCAAACATACAGGTTGCTTGCGGCACAGACTCTTGACACAGCATCCATAATTCATGGCTGACTCATGTTTGCGAAATGCCCCACCCCTCGGTGGCTGACTCATGCTTGCGAAATGCCCCACTCCGCGGTCCCGTTAAGCAAAGCATCAGAATAAAGACGAAAACCTTGGTACCGGAGGGCGGGGTAGCATATCTGGTACTCTCTCTCTCTCTCTCTCTCTCTCTCTCTCTCTCTGAATGCTTGTAGGATATTGACGAATGTCATCGGCTGTTGAAGAGACCGGGGTTTCTTCCGTACGCACCCTTTGACTTCAAAGTCCTCTAGGTTCAGTGCATCCCTGGAATTCAGCCTTTCCCAGTGTAGCTTGACCCAAGACTTTGTAAAAAGGGACCTCGTCAAGGCCAAAGTTGATACTGTAGGTACATGGATCCCAATTAGGGGCATCAGACCTAGTAGGTTCGTACTTTACAGACGAAGTCGGCGAGACATCAGAAAGGTTGGACTGCCATTGACGAAATTGGTGTTCATGCCCGTCCTCCGTTCGACTGTCGCAGCACTGCTTGTGTCACGATCGCATGTGCGCAGCTCTTGCAGCGCAGATGGACTGGGCCGGCATAGAATGCTGCGACTGGCCGCCGTGGGGTCCGAAAACCGGCGAGGATGGCGAGACATTCCTCGCATGGTGGCCCAGGCATGGTTTCGTTCACCGACCATAGTCGTCGAGTGCTGCCACAGGTACGACACCTCCGTGCTTCACGAAGCCTTTTCGGATTTTTTTTACGTGCTGGACGGCAGTGCAAAAACTTGTGCCCGACGGCGCTGGGATGCCTGGGTTCTCCTTCTTCTCGAACTGCTGAGGTTGAAACTCGAAGCGACAAGCTAGACCCTAAACCGTAACCTCCCATATCTGGTACCCGAAACCTTAACTTAACATAGCGCCACAGCCGAAGCACCAAATCCTAAGTTTAGGGTTTAGGGCTCCAGAGTCTAAGCCCGCACTCTAAATAAACCCGAGGCAGCAACCGGAAAGCCGATGCGAAACCTGGACCCGCAAGCCCACAGTGAGCACCTTCAAAACCACAAGCGTTTGCTACCCTAGGCATGCATGTGCTCTCTATTATGGGACTTTTGGGGATATAGGGGGCTTGCAGGGCTTCTATAAAGGGAACTTCAAGGGCTACTATATGTATGTGAAACTTATAAACCCAAAAAACCCAAAACTGAAAACGCCAGGCACCCCAAACCCTAAACCCCCAACCTAAAAACGCCTGCCACCCCAAACCCCTAAACCCCCAAACTGAAAGCGCCTGCCAGCTTCGCATCGAAGTGCGGGCCCCGACGGGAACCGAATTAGCCGGGAGCCGAGGTTTGGCTGGTTTGGGGGTTTGGGATCAGAGCTCTGGGATTTCTAGGGTTTAAAGGGTTTATAGGGTTTATAGGGGTTTATAGGGTTTATAGGGTTTATAGGGTTTATAGGGTTTAAAGGGTTTATAGGGTTTATAGGGTGTATAGGGTTTATAGGGCTTATAGGGTTTTATAGGGTTTATAGGGTTTATAGGGTTTATAGGGTTTAGAGGGTTTATAGGGTTTGGTGTTTTGGCCTTGGAGCTTTCGGTGTAGCGTTTAGGGGTTTAGGGTTTAGGGGTTTAGGGGTTTTTAGGGGTTTAGGGTTTAGGGTTTAGGGGTTTAGGGGTTTAGGGTTTAGGGGTTTAATTATAGGGTTTGTAGGGTTTCGGGTTTATAGGGTTTAGGGGTTTATAGGGTTTACGGGTTTAGGGGTTTAGGGTTACCGAAGCTTTGGGTGTCTTTCAGGGCTTATATCCCGGAGTCAGCTTCTGATGAATTTCAGGGTGCAAAAATCCCAAAGAGGTCGCTGCGGACCAGCTGCCCCAACCTAAACTGCAAGCCTGAACACTAACAAATGAATGATGTGACTACGCTTTCTGCTTAAGCCCTCTAGATTGCATTCAGTACGCTTGGATACAGGTCTTCCAAGTTGGGAGGGAGCGGGTTGGTTGAGGTCGAGAGAGCTACTCTAGCCCTCAGTAGTACCGGAAACGATACCCTAAATGGGACGCCTCTAGCAGAGCTTGCGTCTCGGAGGCATAGGATCTTGTTCCTCTGATGTTACTGAGGTGGGTGAACTGCCTGTGTTCTCCTCCCTAGGGTTTAGACTTAGAGTTTAGCACTACCGTTAGGGTGCTGGGATTTAGGGTTTTCAGGGTTTCGGGTCAGGGTTTGGAGTTTAGGGTGCGGTGCACAGGTAGCAATGGGTCCGCGATTCCCCGATTATCAAAAATATTAGGACAGCAATGATAATTAACCATGCAAAAGCTGCCAGAGGGGGGGGCGTGTTGTCGTGCTTCTCTGAGAGTGTATGTATATATATATATACACATATACATACACATACATACACATACTTATCGCCGTCGCAGGCGCTTACAAGCCTCTCCCATCCTCTCGGACGGGAGTGAAGGCCTTGTGCTCCCGTGCCTCCATCTCGCCACTGTCCGTTGATCCGGAACGTTGACATTGCCTGCTGTTCGACGAGCAGGCCAGAGAGGGTTCGTCGACAAGCCGTCTTTATATCAATGATCGTCTCGGCGGGGCAAATTGGATCTGATGGCAACAGTGTCCAACATCCCGCAAGTCTTGAAACGCCAGGCGAACGAGAGACCACACTGGGAGGATCAGTGGGCTCCCAGCCTCGGCTGTTACATTGCCAACTTCGAGCTGGGTGCCCCTCGCCCGGCGAGGCGTGGTAAGTCGTGAGCATCCCTTGCTTCGGGACCGCCGCCACCACGCCAGGCGCTTCCGCCGACACGAGCGGCAGCCAGCAGCAGTGGCGACTGAGAGCCATGAAGAGACATGTTCATAGAAACCTTGGATCCTTCGAAGGTTGCAGAAGGCGTTCCTAGGGCTGTTATATGGTGGTTCTCTCTAGACTAGATAGGGCCATACATCCTGACGATGTCTGCGTTAGCAGTGGGCTTTGTCGGCGTGATGACTGCAAAGTTTGTCATGAAATGCTGGCCATCACCGATATGATCACCGCGCGTAGTGTAGGACCTCGGGTTGAAACTCGGGTTTGTGAATTGGGGTCTCGGGCTTGAGCCTCAAGGTTTAGGAGTTCCCCACACCCCGATACACCTTAAAACCTGATCCCGAAACCCTAAAACCTACACCTTAACCCCTGAACCCTACACCTCTAGTTTCTGAACCCTAAACCCTTGACTTACTCAGCCCTTCCTAAGCCCTAAACCCTCACTAAACCTTAACCCCCTAAGCCGTAGGCTTCTGGGCTCCGTTTCGCTTCCACCAAACCGTGCTGCGAGGTTCGCGTTAGCCAGCTCAGCCAGCGCACGAACCAGTGACCCGGCTGTGGGAAATACAGGGGCGGTAAAGAATAAAGCAGTGCTTCTAGACTGGTTCTTTACAGAGCTCCGTGAAAGTTAGCAAGGGCTTCTAAACGTTTTGTTTTATAGAAGGCTTGTTAGCTAGGGATGGGTGCCTGAAGAATTAATTAGGTTAAGAGCTTTCTTGTTCAGTAGCGTGCCTTTACACTGTCCGAAAAGGGTTACTGTTAAGGCTAAAATATAGGTGCCTTCATGGGGGGGGGGGGAATTAGAGTATACTCATATGTAGGAGCCCTGACGAAGAAGGCTGCTAGCCACGTCCTGCTACAGACAAGCATACTCGCCGCCTTCGGGTGTAACTGTAGGCATGCACCTTAGTTACCTTAGGTTTTAGTCTTAGCAAGATTCAGCCTTCTGCTCCTACGGTCTGTATGCAGAGTGCATACCGTGAAGGAATCCGTTTTGAAGTGAGACGCTTGGGCCTATGTAATTAAATCATAGTCGCACAAGGTAGACTCCCAAATTGGAAATCACAAATCCAAAGCCAGAAGCAAGATTCAAGCCGTGGAGGTTTGATAGGTAGTTTACACGGAAAACCGGTGTATATCGCGTTCTATGGAAATTGTATAGAGGCTATTGCCGAGGACATTTCCCGAACTGGACAAACCAGCTGCAATGGTAGTATCAATCTTGGATAAAAGTCGTGATGTCAAGCCATACACTCACAGAGGTCGAAGAAACCCGTGTAGAGACTGAGAGCCCTAACCCAAAATCCCAGACCCTAAACACATTCGAAACCCTAAACCTTATAACCCTGCACGATCCTACACATCCTCAGCCCTAAACCCTGTACCCACAACCCTGAACCCTAAGGCCCTAAGCCGTAAGGATGAACTCGACGCAGCTACGTCTCGCATCGGAAACGGCCGTGGCAGACTGGCTGGCAGGCCCTCGCCTTGTTCAAAAAATCCCCAAAATCCCGACAAATCAGTGAAAACCTTATGTAATCCAATGTCCGGGATTGTGCTGGGAGCAGTGCAGGCCGTTAGGATGGGATTTGGGGTTTAGGGTTTCGGATTTCGGGTTTAAGGTGTCTAGACCCTGAAGCATGCAAGGGAGGGCTGACAAAACCCAAAAGCCCCTAAGCTCAGTTATTAGTTTAAGCCTTGATGTGGAGCCATTGGAACTGGCGCGAGGCTGAAATCGCAGCCAGCAGCTTTGCACTTTAGAAACTTAACCCCAAATGAAAGGCAAAAATCCCTAAACCACCTTAGACCCCAAGGGAAGATCTACACACCCAGCCCTCGTACCTCGTTGGCCTGTTCTAGTATCACATGTACCCTAAGCCCACAGAGCCAGAAGGTGATGGACAGTGGATTCTCGCCACGTGGGTGTCAGCCACCTGCCTCCGTTCTGAGGTTTTGAGGACTTGAATGTACGGCTAGAGGAGTGTTACTTTACGAGTTTCTGTCAGGGCTACTTAAAGAACAGGGAACCCTCGTATCAAAAGTTCGTGCAGCCCTAAACCCTAAACCCTTAAACCCTAATGTTCGGGTTCGTACGGGGTTTAGGGCCTTGGGTTGGAGTGTCTTAGACGCATGGAGAGAGGGGGCCTTCCCCCCAGGACTCGATTGGCTGAAGAGCGTCATCGTCGTTTCAGTGTCTTGTTCGTCTTTGTCGTTGCGGCGGTCGTGGGCGCGGTCGTCGATGTGGTGAAAGCAGTCGTCGTGGTGGTAGCAGCGTTGGTGCTGGTGAGGGGGTGGAGGCATTGCTAGCGGCCCATCATGCGAGCGGGATTACCCTTGTCAAAGAAAGGACCTAAACCAGAACTTCAGCAGACAGGATCTAACCTCAAAGAAAAGAAATATGCATCTGTACCCGAATCAAAGCCCCAAACCCTAAACCCGAAGAGCCCTTAAAGCCTAAACCCAAAGCCCTGAAGCCCTAAGCCCCTTCTAAACCCTAAACCCTAAGCCCTTAAACCCCTAAACCCCTTCAAAGCCCCTAAACCGAATCGGGAAGGATCGCTTCGGAGACTATGGCTTGGTCTGCTGCGCCTTCTGCGCAGATCTGGCGGAAGCTGTGGTGGTGCAGTGCTTCCGCTTGATATTGTTTGGGGTTTAGGGTTTAGGGTTTAGGGGGTTTGGCGGGGATTAGGGCTTAGGGGGTTTAGGTTTAGGGTTCGCGCTTAGGAGCCTTGAGTTGGGCGCTTTTGGGGCTTCGGTTTCCAGAGGCTCTTCGCCAGACGATTTAGGATCAAGGATGAGTTCGGGGGTCTAGGGCTCTAAACCCTAAGCCCTACACCCTAAACCCTCAACCCTAAAACCTAAACCCTAAAACCTACACCCCAAACCCTCAAACCTACACCCTAATCCCTACACCCTAAAGCCTAAACCCTAACCCTAGACCGTTAGGGTGGAGAGGCTGAAGGAGCTCGGGTTGAGGGCGGAGGGCTCAGGGAGCTGAGGTCTTGGGAGGTTTTTTAAGCGGAGAGCTTGAGGAGCCAGGGTTTAGGGTTTAGGGGTTTAGGGTCTAGGGGTCTAGGGTTTAGGGTTTAGGATTTAGGGTCTAGAGTTTAGGGTTTAGGGTTTAGGGCTGAGGGTCCCGAGTATATGGGTATAGCTATCTAACTCAGGGTCCCATTGAGGGACCTTACAGTCATATTTGGAGAGCTAGCAATGTGCAGCATTCGTGCTTAGACTCGTGTCTTGTTCCGCTCCTGTTTCAAGCCTCCGATCAGCTAGCTTCTTGGTCTACGTCTCCCCTAAACCCTAAAACCTAAATCCCTAAACCCTAAACCCTCAACCCTCAACCCTGATTTCTAAACCCTATATTATAATGCCTAAAGCCTGAATCCCTAAACCCTCAACCCTCAACCCTAAACCCTAAACCCACTTGTTACGGCGGGGGGCTCAGGCGGTTCAAGTTTCGGGCTTTACAGTCTTGGGTGATGCTACGGTGCCCAGACTCAAAGCCGACGCCATGCGGGAGCTCATGGCGATCCTGCAGGAGGGTGCCTGAAGCTCCGAGCGAGCCATCATTCACAACTGTTTCTGGGTGTGCTTGCTGCTGCTGATAGGGATTGCCCTGGGGGTGATTTGTCAATCACTGCTTGGGCGTGAATCTTACCAACCACCTTGGTGGATGCCGCAGATAGCATGGAGGGCGTATCGCTACGCTGCTGCAGTAAAGATACTGGGTTGGGACGAACGCGGAGTGTCGCATTTCATCGAGACAGTGTATGGGATCCCCCTGTTGTCTGCAGCAACAGCCACAGGTGCCCTCATGGGGTAAGAACTGTTGTCACTACGACGCAGGGAAATCCGACATTTCCTTCGAGATTTGCTACATAGCCCGCCCAAACGCAGATCTCAACCTTTGTCTCAGGAGGGTGAACCAGATGGCTTCGTTGCTTGCAAGCTGGAGTTCTAAAGAGTACGGGGTACACATGCTGTGCACTAATCACGGGCCTCAAGCTGAGTTTGAAGGTCCTCTTGAAACGGAGGCCTTACGTGAAGCTTCCGAGATCCGCGACTGATACGTCATCATGTGTTTTATGCCGTAGGCACTAGCTGCTCTCTGAGTGCCTCGAAGGAGGCATTGGGTGTGTGCACAGCAAACCGGGCGCTCACTTTGCAAATCCAGGCTCGGGCTCAGAGAGGTCGAAAAAACCGAACTAGTGTGAAGTGAGAGCGTGCTAACTGCATTCTTGGTCACTACACCTGGAGCCGAAACCCCGAGCCAAACTACCCAAAACTCTTTGTCCCGAAGCGACACAAACTCCCCTTTGATAACCAACCCAAATTCCCAGGTTTTGAGAACCCAGAGCTGGAAACCAAAGTGCTAATGCCCCGAAGACTAGACACTGAACCTCTTCGGCAATGCTGCCGGGCTACCCCAGCCCTGGCTTGCGTTCCACCGGGCCACGCTTCCTTGCATGCAGGTTCGTCTGAGGGGTTTAGGGATTTAGGGTTTAGATTCGGGCCCCCTTCAGGGGGGTTTAGGGCCTTGGGGTTCGGCGTTAGGCCTCAAGTTAAAGTTTAGAGTCGGGTTTGACTCTGGCTTTCGCGCTGAGGGGTTATAGCGGGGCGAACCCGACAAATGGAAGCCTTTAAGACCGGCTATACCCCACTGATTCGAAGTCCACGGACACTTGAGGTAGCGAGGTATGTACTCTCAGCTTGCAGGGATACCGAAATCGAAGTTTCGGGAAACACCCTGGGTTCAGGGATTCCAAGCGCTTTAAGACGAAGGAATGAAAGAGTGGAGAAAGCACTCAAGACGAGCCACCGGGCTCTGTAGTATATAGTAACTGCCACGAATTCGAACGAAGTGAGAACATAATTTCAAGTCCTTCAGCGATCAACCAGTGCTCTCTCTGCGTACATCCGAAACACCTAAACCCTTACTACACCCCTAAACCCGTAAACCTCTAAACCCCCCAAAGCCGTAAACCTCTAAAACCCCCCAAAGCCCTAAACCCTAAACCCCCAAGGCCCTAAACCCTAAACACCCAAAGCCCGAAGCCCAAAGAAAACCTTAGAAGCCCAAAACCCCCGAAAGCCCAACGCCCACGCATAAACCTTAGAAGCCCCAAAAATCAAAGAACTCCCGAGGGCCTCCGAAGAGGTCGCTGCTGACGATTTGACGATTCTCCAGCGCCTGGTCCGCTGGCCGAACCCGAACCCTTGAAGGGTTAGGGCTGTGGGGGTTTGGGAGGGTTAGGGTTGGGGCTTTGGGGGGTTTAGGGGTTTAGGGTTTAGGGCTTTGGGGGTTTGGGGTTTGGGGGTTTAGGGTTTAGGGCTTTGGGGGATTTAGGGTTTAGGGCTTTGGGGTTTGGGGGTTTAGGGTTTATACTTTGGGGAGGTTTAAGGTTTAGGGCTTTGGGGGGTTTAGGAGGGTTGGGGTTTGGGGTTTTGGGGTTTACGGCTTTGGGGGTTTCAGCACTCACTCTCGGACTTACCTGGGCGTTGGGGGTTTAGGGTTTGGGGGTTTAGGGTTTAGGGCTTTGGGGGTTTAGGAGGGTTGGGGTTTGGGGGTTCAGGGTTTTTAGGGAAATGACCTCAAGAAGGTAGAAGGCAAGGTTACCGGGCTAGACTTCTTTTAACGGATTTTTGCGTGGAGATCTTGTAGACCCTAGGCTCGAAGCCTGATTTTTTCCCCCCAATCCCGGCCTTGCTACACCCTAAACCCCTAAACCCTAAAACCCTAAGCCCTAAACCCATTGCCCATGCGAGAAGCGAGGCAAGGTCTTCAGGTCTTTCATGGCCCAAGAAAAATATTCAGAAACGAAGGTCAAAGTCAAGGTTCGGGGCACAGTGCTTCTGAATTACCCGATAAATTAGCTGGCGAGAAGGACTCTGGACCTAACTTACTGCACAGGCCCAAGGACAAGGAGGCTAAAGCTGGTGGAGCAGCCGAAGTTTCGCCCAAAAAGCACCCCGAAAACTGTGTGCAGTCGAGTTACTGGTCTAGGCTCACAATCACAGGATCAGGCGCCCGAACCTTAAACGTAGGAGCTCTCTGAACCCACTCAGAAGCCCTTCTAAAAACCTTCCAAAATCTGCTAGGTCCTAAACCCGCTACACTGCAAAGGAAGCGCCCCGGCCAAAAGGAGCCATCGAGGACCCTTGAAGTCTCAACCGTGCCCAGAGAGCCCAATACCCCTTAATTAAGGAATATACCTTAAGTTATAGGGGGCTTAATATTCTGATTTAAGGTATATTCCTGAATTAAGGGGTATTGGGCTCTCTGGGTGGTCCCTCGCTCTCCTAGCCGCACAATGCGAAGGTCGGAAGGAAATGCCGAAACCAGGCTAAGGATTCCAGGGGTGTAGTAATTTTTCCCCCTGATATCAGACGGGGGGTGGGGGGGGGGGCAATTAAAAGCTAGGAAAATACGTTTATTATTATAGGCGGTATTTTTATCTCCACTGCCACTTTGAGGGTTTCGTGTGCTCTTGCTCCTGCTCTGGCTCTTGCTCCCGCGCTGGCTTTTGCTCCTGCTGCTTTTGCTGTTGCTCCCGCTTTTGCTTCTGCTCTTGCTCTTGCTGCTCTTGCTGATGCTCCCGCTTTTGCTGTTGCTCTTGCTCGCCTGCTCTTGCTTTTGCTCTTACTGTGCTCTTAGGAGCCTCGAAGACCTCCCCCTAGTTCAGAATAGGCTTTAAAGGGCAGGGATGATTTCGGAAGGATTCGCCCCAATGTGTTTTTGTGTTTAATAAACGGGGGAAGCGATTATACCCATGGGCTCCATTGTAGCTCAATTCTGTAGTTTATATTTAGGATCCTATAACCCAAAAGGAACTACAATGGAGCCTGGGTATTGAGGGGCCAACCGAAACCCCCTTTTAATTAAACCCTCTGGAGACCCCCCAAAGCCCTTGCAAGTGAGCCTATCCGACCTAAGACCTATAAAACTCCCAAAGACCACTCGGAAACTCCAAACCCACAAGCCAAAAAAACCCTTAAGCCACTCTCAACCCTGAACCCTAAAACACCCACAACACCCCCAAACCCCTTCAAGCCCCGGCTAAACCCTAAATGTCACACTAAACCCTTAACAAAAAACACAACACCCCCAATAAGCCCCTTGAAGCCCGGGCCTCCAGAGTCAAGGGGATCCCTCCTGGTAGAGAGATGGCGGTGGCCTCCCAGCGGTGCAGAGATGGGGGGGGGAGGTGTATAGGGGCATTGAGGGATTGCTTTAAGGGCTCCTTTAAGGGGTGTGATTAGAGGCCTTAGGGGCTTTAGGGTTTAGGGGGGATTGGGGGGTTTAGGGCCGGTTAGGGTTTGTTGGGGGTTGGGGCCTCAAGAATCAGAGCTGGAGTTGGGTTCGGAGGTGTAATGTACTACAAAGTTAAAGTATATGCGGAGTTTAGGGGCCTTTAGGTTTTGGGGATTGGGGTTTAGAGCATAGGGAGTTCAAGGGTTCATGGGCTTTTGGGTTTGGGGATCGGACTTTAGTGATTAAGGTTGTATATATCGGGCTTAGTGTGTTTTCTTTCTGGGTTTGGGGAGGGTTTACGGCTATGCGGGTTTAGTTCAGGGTTTGGAATTTAGGGTTCAAGGCACCTTTGCTTTATTATTAGCATATATATAGTCGGGTCTTAAAGTTAATTATCAAGGGTCAGTAACGGTTCTCCACGGGTTGACAACCGAGGTTGTGGAGGTGAGGTCTCAAGGATTCTCGTTGGACCGGGCTGGCCGGAAATCTTTGGGGGTTTAGAGGTTGTTGGGTTGCCTGGGTTTGGTTGTTTTAGTTTCAAGAACTCTCATTTGCGTGGGAAACCCAAAACCCAAAACCCTTAAAACCCTGAAACCTAAAACCCTAAACCCTAAACCCCTATAAAACCCCTAAACCCCTAAAACCCCTAAAACCCTAAACCCAAAACCCCTAAAACCCTAAACCGAGGCGCTGCACTAGGGACCTGTCCCTCTGCCCGGGTGCCCCAATCGGATCGCCTGCAGCTGGTAACCCTTCCCTGGAGCGCGGCACAGCTGAAACCTCACAGGCTAGAGTCCAGGGCTTAGGGTTTAGGGGCTTCGGGTTTAGGGTTTAGGGCTTAGGGTTTAGGGCTTAGGGTTTAGAGTTTAGGGTGTAGGGTTTAGGAGTCCAGGGCTTAGGGTGTACGCTCCGAGGACTTGCCAAATGCAGGCTGAGGTGGCAGCCGATCAGGATTGGGGGATAGGGCTTACCTTAACCGCAAAGAACCTACCTTTTAAGGCCTTATACAAAGAAACGATAATAAGGAACCCTAAAAAAGTAGGTTTCTTGGGGTCCAAGTAGGGCTTATAAGTTCGACAGCCTACTCAGGGATCACAATACCTGATCCGAGGCACGCGGTGGGGTTAAATTCCAGCAACAACGACATTTAAAGCTAATAACTACCAATACTATCTTGGTGGTTCCTTATTCTAATTGTAGTATAGTACACCCCCAATCCCCCAACCCTATTCCAATTATTACGTCCCCTACAGTACCTTCCTGGCATCTGGTCCGCTTTCTGGAGACTCCAGTTACTTCGCACTCCCGGGTTCAACTTTGCAGCTTAAAGAAAGAAACCAAAAAAAGAAGCTTATGAAACCTTTGACATTGACTGGGAAGTATAGATTCTAGGCCTTCCGGTTCGGAGTCCTTGAACTGTGGGATTGGGGTTTGAAGTGTCTGAGAACTGCACTCCACCGCCACATCCCGCAAGGACTCTGCAGGGAGACCTCCTTAGGTACTGTCAGCGAAACAGGTGGGAGTTTCCGAAAAGAAGGGGGATACCCTCTTTTCGGGTCCTTTACAACAAGGATCCTACTATTTAGGGTGCTATGTTAGTGTCCCCCTATGTTCGGAAACCCCCCAGGTGAGTCTTCGAGCGCTTGTGCATCGAGGGACCTTTTCCCCTAAAGGCTCGGCTCCGGACCCATCAGTCTTCAGATCCGACAGTAGGGTTTAGGGTTTAGGGCTTAGGGCACGGTTTAGGGGTTTAGGGTTTAGGGCACCATACAAAATTTGTAGACCTGACAGTTGAAACCTGCCAGAAAACCTCTGGCCAAAAATCCGAAAGTCACAGAAGAATGGCAGGCCAGCCACGTGCATCAAGCGCATTCGATGCCAGCAAGACCTCGTAAGGGTGGCATCCACCCATAGGCTCCTAAGTAGTTCCTTTTTGTGGTTTATATTTAGGATCCTATAAGGCAATCCCAAAAAGGAACTACTAAGGAGCCTATGGGTAGTCTACATGACTCATCTTATCCCAGGCGCAGGGTTTCGGCAGGGTGGGCTGGTTTTTGCCTTGGTAGACTGGTAGACATGACACCGGCTCCCATGAAGCCCGAAACCCCAAACCTGTCGGCGCAAGCTACGGGCTGCCAGTGCTGAGAGATCCGAATTTGAGGCTCAAGGCAAAGAGTTGAAAATTGCAGCGGATTGCATCTGAAACTTCGGATTCACGGAACATCGTTTGCAGTGTTTGGGGTATGTAGGGGTTCAATCAAGGTGTAGGCCTTAGTGAGGGGCTGTTCGAATTTATGCCTCGTTAGGACCTGTGGAGCGTAGGAAGTCCCAACCTAGCACGACCTTTTGCATCACCTATGTGCAGTTCCTGGAAGATATGCGCCCTTCAACCGTTGGCCCCAAACCCTGCTTGCTTAAGCGCCGAACACTAAGCCTTCAACATTAAGAACTTCACAACAAGCAAAAAAAAAGTGGAAACCCCCAAAAGCGAAAATCCACAGCACCCGCAGCACCACTTTACGACTCAACCCCTAAACCCTAAACCCCTAAACCGTTAAACCCCCTGAATGTTGCAGATTCTCGCCGGAGCACTTGACTTGGGACCGATGTGCCGGGTGCAGTGTAGAACTCCGAGTCCACTTCGATCAAGCCTCAAGCGTCTTCAGCTTATAGTTTAGGGTTTAGGGTGTCGGGTTTAGGGTGTAGGGTTTAGGGTTAATGGTTTATAAACCTTGGTTTAGTTTAGTTTCCACTGACACACTCGCACAAGGCAGGCATGGCTTCACGACGTTTAAGCTAGTTAAGTTTAGGTTTCAGGATTTTCTGTTGCCCCCTGCATTGCTGAACGAGTCGCTAGCCAGAAAAAGTAAATAGAATAATTGCCATTCAATTCCGACTTGCAGCACCTCGGCACATTGGCCTCAGGGCCTCAGGGCTTTGTCGTGTCCAAAACTCTCTCCCAAACTGGACAAATGCCACATGTCCACTCTGCATGACGTCTCATGAAAGAACTTTCACACGGCGAGAATGCCGCTTGCATATTACAAACACTTCTGGCGCATGCGAATGCACTTGCACATTGCGCAGCCAAAGGTTCAGCATTTGGGGTGCAGGGTTTAGGGGGTAGGGCTTTGGGGCTTTAGTGGGTTCAGGCTTTAAGGGCTTGCAGGTTTGGGGGTTTAAGAACGAAGGGCAGATTTTGGGCAACTTATGCTGCTTTTCGCTGTCGCGGAACCGCTGCCCGAACGCGGGTCGCAGATTTTCCTGAGTCCGGCGGGCAGGTTCTACGGGGTTTTCGGGTTCCTCGGTGTTTCTGGTTGCTTGAAAGACTCTCCTGAATTGAATCAGTACGTGGGTTACGGGCGTTTCCAAGTCTTTGTCGGGATGCTCAATAGTTTCACGTGCACCTGGGCTTCCAGGGTCAATGATGGTCTATTTACGAAGACTTTAGACTATAGGGCGTCGGATGGCATCGGCTTCGGTAATTTGTACTAGGAACAGGCTACGTCTACGTGTAGAGAGGAGTGGTGCCCTCGGCCGGGGACATGTACCACGCTTTGCTTCAATGGTTTAGGGTACGATGTATCGGGCACCCGAAACCCTGAATCATCGAGCCTCAAACCCTATGAACCCGAAGTCCTAACAACCTAGGACGCCATGCGTACCAAGAGCACCAACTTGGGCGGCAAACGGTGCCTATTTGGGACTGTTCGGAGTCTGTTGAGTGCAACGCTTGTAGAACCAGAGAGACTCTAAAAATATTGAATTAAGCGATACACAGTGAATTGTAAATGGACCCCGTATTATCTATGGTTTACGGTATATGTTTCTTACATGAACGGATTCCGGAGGCCAAAACCCAAAACCAAAGCAGTGGATAGATAGATAGATAGGTAGGTAGATAGATAGACAAATAAATAGATAGATGAGAAGCAGATAGATTGAGATAGACTTTCTAGTGCCCCCAAAGATGCCGAGGCCATGAGCTTGGAGCAGCGTCATCTCGGGTGGCTCATCTCCGGCGACTATCAGGATTCCTTTAAATTAACAGGGTTGATCTCCGGCTACGTTGAAGGGCTACTGTAAGGGTTGCTACAAGGGCTATTATGGCTATGGCTTCTGTGAGGGTTTGGGGGTGTTTTGTCCCCTTGTAAAATCTGACCCCAGGTTCAGCCGTGAAGCCCCAAACAACAGCCAGAAGTCTGAATCCAAAGCCCAAGTCCCCGCCAATTCTTAGCCCCAGTCGTCCTACACGTCAAGCCCCAAACCTGAAGCCACAAGGACCCAAACTAGGCCCCATGCCCTAAAACGCGTTTCTGAAACGCTCCGCTTGGTTGCAGCCCTGGGCGCAGCGTCCCGCTGAAGCGCTGTTGCGGCACTGGAACAGGATTTGGCCTGGTAGGGGTTATAGTGTTAAGCAAAGTTCACGGTTTAGGGTTCAGGGTGTAGAGGTTAGGGGTTTTTACAGGGTTTAGCAAAATGTAGGCTCGAGGGTTTGGTGGGGTCTTTATTGACCAGCTTCTCTTTTTCATGGTTGTTCCTGTAAGTTTCTGGTTGTTTAGTGTACATGCGGTGCTTCTGGCTTTAATTATTTCGTTGAGTTTGCGAACTTGCTAAAGGCTTCGGGCTTGTTGGATGTCCTTGAGTTCTTGGGGTTCTTCCCAAAGAAGAGGGCTGACAAGGTGTTTAACGAAAAAACCGGAGCAAAACACGCAGACTGCCAACCCCGCATACACACGCACACAAAGAGAGAGAGAGAGAGAGACATCACACTCGCAAATCACATCACCGACGTCTGACTCAAAAACATAGAACGAATTCAGCATGCATCTCACAATGCAGCCGTGTCTATGGGAACGCATCACCAACCCAAGCTGGCCTGGCGCGGCCGTATCCCTTGCCGCCCTTCCATGGCCGACCATCTCCCATGATGGGTTTCGAACATGTGGGGCACCGTTGACGATTTCGTCAGGGCGGTACGGTGGGGGAGGGCTCGAGTTCTAAGGCTTACTGCAATTATAATTGTTCGCATAAAGGTTTAACTTTGGGATTCAAGGCTTTCCACCCACTGCATTGCTTCGCAAAGTACGCTGGGCAGGGCGCTGGTGAATACACGGTCGCCGCTAGACGCGGTGGAAATGAGCCGTTCGGCGATGACCTTGCTCTAGATCTGTACTCACGTCTAGGGTAGTCAAGGCTAGCGTTTTCGCGATGGTCATGGACTTGCACTTTTACTTTCAATTGAGTACATACTGTCTCAGCTATCCAGCTCCGCCATCATTATCCGTCCAGCGCAGCGCCTTGTTCAGGGAATTCGGGCAACTATTGGGTTAAAAGGACTCCACCAAAGGCTAAGGGCTTAGAAAGACTATCCCGAAGTTTAAGAATCGGAAACTGACTAAGCAACCCTGGGTCTTTCATTAGGGCTCTTTCTATGAATCCTAGTGGTTTGGGGTTCTACCCATAGGCCCCTAAGTAGTTCCTTTTTGGGGATTTTGGGGTTCTACCCATAGGCCCCCTAAGTAGTTCCTTTTTGGGGATTACCTTATTAGGATTCTAATACAAACCACAAAAAGGAACTACTTAGGAGCCTATGGGTAAGGCCAAGGTTCCTTATAACCAGGTTCCCGCGCTACCAAGCTGTGCCGACTTTGAGTTTGGGGCTCCAGGGCGCCTAGGGGCCTTTGGGTTAAGGGTTTCGGTTTAATTAGGGTTTAGGGTTTATAGGGTTTAGGGTTTAGGGTTTAAGGTTTGGGGTGTAAGGTTTGGGGGCTTTTGGGACTTTTTTGCTTGCTACCCGCTTCGTTGGCTTTTGGGGTCTAGAGCTAAGGGTTTTGGGGTCACAGGGCTCAGGCGGGGTTTGGGGCTTAGGGCGTTTATAGAGGCTTTGGGTTTACATCGTACCTATAGTCTCCATTGTAGTTCCTTTTGGGGGTTACCATTTAGGATCCTTACTATAGAATTGGTTAAACCCAAAAAAAGAACTACAATGGAGGCTATAGGTATTATTGATACCGGTACTTTCCTGTGTGCCTATGCTGGCCGCTGCATTCGGCTTCGGATTTGCGTTGACTCACCCCATTTGGGAATTTGGCAAAAAGGCAAACACGTCTGCTGAGACCCTGCCTAAATCCGAAACAACACAGCATAGGGATCCTCATCATGAACTTCATTACCCTCAGGGTCCAAGTACCCATTATTTAAGGACTTCGGGGCCTTTTTGGGTACCTAAAACCATAAATAAGGACTTCTTAGACCCTTAGGGTTTGAGAGCGGGCTGTCATGGGGCCTNNTACTTGGACCCTTAGGGTTACGATTCTAGAAGTCTGTACAAAATGTGTTATCGGAGTTCGGGCCAGGGCTTACGGATTTGGGGACGCACAGGACGACATGATGTCAGGAGCATGTCACTCAGCACGTGCAAATATAGTGTAGCAGAACTATACTAGCTAATCAAACAAGCTCTCGACATTGTGGCTCTGAGTCCATCTAAAGCCCTTCACTGAACCAAATCTGGTTATCCTGAAGCTTCGAACCCAAACACTCACTACAACTCAACTACCGCTGAAACTCTAAAACCCACGACCCCACAGACCCCCAGTTCTTAATCTTCTGAGGCTCGGACATCTTTCCAAACCTGATTTATGTCTCGGATCACTCTACTTGCAGCACCCGCGGGCCTAATGCAAGTCGCGCTCTGCACTTAGTGTTTGCTACTCGGGCATGATGCGGTTTGCTATAAGGCAGCTGGAAGACCGAACCATGTTTAACTACTTTTAACTAAGGTGCCGGCAGCACTACTGCTTGGCTGGCTACTTTACTAAGGAATCTTCGGGTACCAAAAGTGCTGAAGTCAGGTGGGTCCCTAGCAGACGATCTGTTCTGCTTGTCTGCATGCTTGCACAGCGCCATTTTGCATGACAATCGCCACATGTCGTTTGACACGGATTGGCACGGAGCTTTACACGTGGATATATCTGGACAGTATGTATGCATACATGCATACATACAGACAGACAGACAGACAGACAGACAGACATAGGTATATACAGGCATATATAGATAGCTGTATACATGTCCATAT
>CAJNJA010076153.1:3221-20945 GCA_905231915.1 Symbiodinium necroappetens
GGGTTAAAGGTTTAGGGTTTAGGGATGAGAGAAAAGGCTTCAGCGTTTAGGGTTCAGGGATTTCTGGCTAGAGGGTCCCGGTACCTATTTTAAATAGTGGGCTTCCAGGCCCTGTAAGTGTACATTCTGAAATTCTCTGAATCAGTTTGGGCACTTTGAACACTAGTGTAGGGGCTTGTCACAGGCTCTGCTCAACACGTGGAGCTTTGAGCTATTCCTTAAGTACCTGTAACAATCCCGACTTGTGGAAGGTTCCTTTCGGCGGGTCGATACCCGAAGCCCTCATGGCGTGCGCACGAAGGCGGCGACGGCCAGCGCTTCAAGCTTATCATCCGAGACTCTTACGACTGGAATGGGCTTCTCGGAGCAAGGGAACTTGATAAGACGAGATGGCCATCGCTCCAGTACGACTGCGAAGAGTTCTGTGCATGTGTTTTGATCGCTGAAAGCCGGCTTAATCCGGGTAGAGTGTGAAGTTCCATAGGTTGCTTTCTACCTGTAGGCTCCGTTGTAGTTCCTGTCTTTGGTTTTTGAGCAAATTTATATTTAGGATCCTGTAGGGCAACACCAAGAAGGAGCTACCATGGAGACTGTAGGTACTGTATGTGCGGCTCTCTACGCCTGCCGGAACCCCTACCTCCCCATGCCCCTACCCTTCCCCTCAGGTCTCACGAAGCTGCGTTTAGGTCGCAAAACAGTAACAAGCCTAAACAAATTTTCAAGTTTGGATCTACGGATAGTTGGGCACTGGTATCTTGGATTTTCGGGAAAGCATGTTCATGTACCCCGAAAGTAGTTCAAATCGAGCAGCGCTTGTCAGCGTGATTCGGGATTGATTGTAAGGGTTCACCGAGGGTTAGTATTGGAGCTCATTGGGGGTTTCGGGTTTAGTTCCCACAGTCGCCCAGGATTGCTTGGAGCTACGAGTTCGACACACAGAGCCTGATCCCCTCTCTTGATGGCATAGTTGAGGCCAATGCGCCTTTCAAAGACTTTGTTCCGACTCTTTTCGCCAGGACTGTTCCCGGCCAGACTTTTAACACAAAGCAGCTCACAGCTGTACAGCTCACTCTGAGCAAGTTTAGCTATGATGGGGCATTGAACCCCAATTTTCGAGCAGGAAGCTTCTCGCTGCAAGTCGAGTCCATCGCGACTTTCTAGCGTGCGTGTCCAGCTGCTCTGTTGCATCATGCAGGGGCTTTCATAGTTAGAAGAGGGTGTTGGGCCAGTGTTGGGGGTATAGTATACTATTATACTATCCTACAAAAATACTCAAGGGTGATAAGCTTTTCTATTTATTCAGACAACTATATGGAGAGCCCGCCCCGACACAAGTAGTCAAGCCGACCTGGGACCGGCCACGTGGCACAAAAAGCACCGATGAACATCTGGGCTCGTGTTAAGGATCTTCGTTTGAGTTACACTTAGTTTAACTTACCATAATAATGAATATTATGGAAACCCTACTATTTACTATAGATCCTTGTCATTGTAACCTCAACTAAGTTCCTTATTGATTGCACAATCGCACGCGGGACACTCGCAACCTAAACCACAAACCCCGGTCCCAAAAACCTGAAGCATTTGGTTCAACATGGCCCCATTCCATGTTCGGGTACGTCAGACTTACATAGCAAGCAACCCCAGCTCCCAACCTGGACCCGAAACTTGTCAACATATCTGCACCCGAAGCCTGAAGCCCTTACCCCGTAAACCTTAAACTTAAAGCCAAGATGGACAATGACCGCAAGCACCAGCATCTTAAGCCGCATCGCTGCACCTGCAAATGCATCGCAGCCCTGAAGCTCCCACTAGGGTCTAGAGCAGGTGGTTTAGGGTTAAGGGTTTAGGGTTTAGGGGTCGTCGAAGGTGAGATTTACTTTTCGGCTTGAGTTATGGGGTCTCGATCGTGGTTGTCTAGAGTCCAGGTTAACAACAAGACGTTTTGTGGGGTCTGGGGCTCCTCACCCCTGAACGCTAAGGCCCTTTATGGGTTCAGTTGCATGGTGTCTCATAATATGAGATACCTCGAAAAGCTCTGTTTAATACTACGGCCGATATTTTAACGCCAGGAGAGGTTAGAGTCATGCCTGGGTCAGGGTCTCGGTGTTCGAGAGTCTGGATACCTGATATAAGCGTGTTTGCGATATTCTGCATGCAGAAGTCTCTAAGCCTCTAACCCATGCTTCTGCAGCCAAGGGCAACCCCACCAGGCTGTCTTACTTATTCATTCTTGAGAGGGTGGACCAGGGTGTAGAGGTGGGGTTCTTCACCTTTTACTTCAGGGATTACGGATCCGATCTAGTCGGAGGGTTAGTGAAAAATAAGCGCCATCAGCTGTAGGTCGCTTGATGGCTATAGTACAAAGACGCACCAAAGCAATATTCTACTTGTCATGGATTGACGAATAAGGCTCCGAGTAACGATTGCTAGTTTGAGGCACTCCGCGATGCTACAGGCAAGGATCACACCAACAGTGAAGAAGCTCGATCTTAATTCTTGTCAAGCCAAAACTACGAACTTTTACGACAGTTGGCTTGATACGATCCCGCAACACCTATGCAGCTACATAAGCATCGAAGATTCTGTGCATGATCACCTTCTGCTTAGGATGGTCCGCTTGGGTCAGGGCCTCAGCGCTGTGTGTGGTTCAGAGGTTCGAGGTGCGGTTCTTCTTTGGGCTTGTAGCAAGATCTAGAATCCAGACTTCTAAATCCTGCGACTTAAACCCCAAGCCCAACTTCCGAAGCCTAGAGATTCGTAAATGATTGTGAGAGGCCTGCTGTTCTCGGCCGGAATTGCTAGCTGTCAGCCGCTATCTGCTATCAGATGCAACTATTCGGGACGAAGGCTTGTCTCAAGGATACCTTTTGGCACCCTGGCAATATCAGGATTTGAATGCTTACTAGTACTAGTCATTAGAACAGTGTTAGCCTCGGCACTCCTATGTTGGCCTGAGGCCAAAGTCTATACTATTTGTGAAAATGGACTCCTAGGTGTACCCTGAACCCTAAACCCCTAAACCCTAAACTCCTAAACCCCTAAACCCCTATACCCTAAGCCCCTAAACCCTAAAGCCCTAAACCTTACACCCCTAAACCCTAAACCCCTAGACCCTAGACCCCTGGACCCTAAACCCTAAACCCCTTAAACCCCTAAGCCCTATACCCCTTAACCCTAAGCCCCTATAAACCCTATACCCCTTAACCCTAAGCCCCTATAAACGCTATACCCCTTAACCCTAAGCCCCTATAAACCCTATACCCCTTAACCCTAAGCCCCTTTAAACCCTATACCCCTTAACCCCAAGCCCCTATAAACCCTATACCCCTTAACCCTAAGCCCCTATAAACGCTATACCCCTTACCTAAGCCCCTTTAAACCCTATACCCCTTAACCCCAAGCCCCTTTAAACCCTATACCCCTTAACCCTAAGCCCCTTTAAACCCTATACCCCTTAACCCTAAGCCCCTTTAAACCCTATACCCCTTAACCCCAAGCCCCTATAAACCCTTTGTGGACGTAACTTCTGAGATCTGGACCGGGCGACTCCCTGCCAGCACAGGCGGCTCAGGGCCCGCCTGGCAAGGGCTGAGATTAGGGCTTAGGGCTTTAGGGCTTTGGGGTTTAGGGTTTAGGGGTTTAGAGTTTAGGGTTCAGGGTTTAGGGTTTAGAGTTTGGGTTTAGATTTTTGGGGTTCAGGGTTTAGTGTTTATGGGTTTAGGGTTGTAGGGGTTTGGGGTTTAGTGTTTAGGGGTTTAGGGTGGTAGGGGTTTAGGGTTTGGTGTTTAGGGATTTAGGGGTTTAAGGTTTGGGGGTTTAACGTTTAGGGATGTAGGGGTTTGGGGGCTTAAGGTACTGGGTTTTAGGAGCTTTGCGGATGTAGGGGCTTTAGGGTTTAGTGGTTTTAGGGTGTAGGGTTAGGGTTTAGGGTAGGGATCCAAGTCGGGCCCCTTTCCCTTGTTCGTGGTCAGTCAGCACCAAAAAGCTGGCTCTTTTACTCCGAGGTTCCTAAAAATCCACGCCAGTGTCTAAATCGCAATTAGGAAAGGAAAAGAAAGGCTCTAACAGTGGTCTAACCAAGCCTTCAAAGTATCGGAAGCCTGAGCCCCGAACCTTGTCCAAACACGCATTCCCATCCTAAACCCTAAACCCTAAACCCCCCTTAAACCCCAAACCCTCACCCCAAAACCGTGTCACTCACTCCCATCCCAAACGCTAAACCCTAAACCCCTAAACCCTAAAAATCCTGCAGAAGCTCGGCCCTAAGGACCCCATCCCTGTAGCCGACCACCGCAAACCACGGTCCTCCCTTCAAGTGCCTTACCCTTATAGGCTCTAAGAACTCATATTCTAAGGCTTTTGGGCCTAAAGACCATAGTATGTAAGTCTTTTGAGCTATTTGAGCCTGAGAGTTAAAGTATCGTAACCCATGCTATGTTGCGGTGAGACCTGGACTTAAACCCGAAACGACCCTGACGTCTATATTGGGATGCCGGATGTTCTTACACCGTGGCTGGTCTTCCTAGAGGGTTCTCCAGTAGTTGCAGGGTTCCGGGTCTCACAAGATTTTTTGGGGTTCCGGATTTCAATTTCTGGGGTTGAGAGATTCTAAACTTGCAAGGCTTCAGGGGCCGAAGACTTCAAGACTTGTGCCCGAGACTGAGCTCCATGTCCTAAGCGCTAAACCCTCAGCCCCAAAGCCTTTACAGGTTGGAAAGGCCCAAGACCATGAATCCTAAACTCTAAACTCTACGGCCTAAACTCTGATTCCTAAACTGCAAGTTCTAAATCCCAAACTTTAACCCTATAAACTCTGCATGTATCAGCCCTAACCCTGGAAACCAGACCTAAGACCTAAACCGCCTCTAAGGGTTCGAGGCCCCCCCCACCCCCTGCACCTCGGCGCCCTGCAGGCACCACCCGGCTCACCCCCGAAGGGGCCAGCAGCGAAGCCGGAGGCTGGGGTCAGCTTTGTGCTTTTGGGGTTTAGGGATTTAGGGCTTAGGGTCTTAGGGTCTTTTCCTACCATGGTTTCTCTTTTCACCCGTCTTTCTGTGTGCTCATTTTGGTCGCTTACCGGATGCTGAGGGTGTTTCGGTTTGAGGGTTTGGTCACGCTTTACTGGGGTGCTGCGGTTGATTTGGGTTCTGAGTCTTTAGGACTTTAGGGAATGGGGGAGCGGATCCCTATCTTAGTCCCTTAAGGTCCCCTATAGTAAGTAGCCCCAAAAACCCAAAAACCCTCCCTTCCCTACTAAGAACCAGGGAGTGGGCGTCGGGTAGCCGGAGCGGCGTAAGGTTTCGGATTCTTCGAAGCTTCAAACAGCCCCTGGGCCCAGGTCAAGAAGCGAAAGAAAGGAGTCGAAGGGCTGGCGACGGCCTCAGCTCAAGGGCTCAAGGCTAGTTGTAGGGGCCTGAAAGAATGATAGGTAGTCTTATTTAATGAGTTTAGGGTTTAGGGGCTTGAAAGAATGATTGGTACTCTGATTTAATTTTGCCGTGGGTTTCCTTATTCTTAGCTGTAGCATAATGACGGATAACATGCCCCCAAACCTTACTCCATGTGTGCCGGTGGGGGCGGACAGGTTGGTAATCTAGGGTTCAGGGCTTCATGTAGATCTCTGATGAGTAACTCCTCTTTTTGAACTTTTCAGACCTGTAACATCAGGATCCCTGTTATAGTCCCTTGTACGGCACAGGGTTTATTAAAAACACTGGGAGTCGGGCCTAGATTAGGGTCACTCGCATGTCCAAAGTCTCGCACCCAAAGGCACATACGCATCGCTAAACCGAATGCTAAACCCTAAAAGCGTTGAAACCTGAACCGGGAGTTCCTCAAGCCTTAAACCCAATAAATCCAAACACTAAATCCCTAAACCCTAAACTCTACCCCCCCCCCACGTTTTTTGGGCACACCCCGGCCTTCAACTTTGTAGTCAGGGGAAGCCAAAAGGGAGTTCAGCGACTGGCATGTTAGTATGTAGAGTGACTTGGGCCACCTGTATGAGCGGTCATATCGGGAATTCCAAAGCCCAACTATCTCGGGCACCTTTTCGGCCTCTCATCATGCCAGTCTGTTACCCGACAACCATATGTCGGCCGTACCTATCGAGCCATACATGTGTGCACTGCTTGTCACACAGGTGGCAAAGATCCAGAAGCTGCATTGGATCCTAAACCTGGATAGAAATATATGACCGAAAATGGTCAAGAACCCTAAGTAAGCTTCAGCATGGAAGTACGTGTGTGTATGTATGCGCATCCAGGGATGTGTGCATATACAAAGTACAAACAGATGTCGTAGATGATTTCAACATGTATGGGTATGCGACAAGCGTGTATATATACGTATACATACATATATATATATATGTATATATGTATGTATATATATATATATTTATTTATTTATTTAATTGTGTATTTATTTATTTGTGTAATTATTTACGTATTTATTTGTTTATTTATCCATTATATGTATGTATGTATGTATGTATGTATGTATGTATGTATGCATGCATGTATGTATGTATGCATGTATGTATGTATGTATAGATAGATAGATAGATAGATAGATAGACAGACAGATAGATAGATAGATAGAGAGAGGGAGAGGGAGAGGGAGAGAGAGAGAGAGAGAGAGAGAGAGAGAGAGAGAGAAGGGTTTGTCCGCAAGGCGTCCAACAAATCCATCAAGACCGGCGGCGCTGTCACGGTCTACTCAGGCACCTTTACAGCAAGGGTCCGTGAGCTTCAGGGTACATTGTCTACCTAAAACCCAGCACTTACAGCTTATTTCAGGTTAGGGCGGACGTAGGGCTTCGAGTCTTACATTTAGGGGCTTGCATTGCAGGACCTTTTGCGGCTAAGTGTTGGATCCTAGCCATGGAGCCGGTTATCCAACAAGCAGGTGCTATACTTCGGGGTCTAGATATAATGGGCGGTCAAAGGCTTGTGAATTGCTGTCTCGAGCTTGTCTTGGGTTCTGGTCTTGTCCTGGTCTAGCGTTGGTTTCGTGGTTAGATGGTTTAGCTGTTATTTAAGATTCTAGTTCGGTAGAGCCTCGAGGTCTCAGAAAGGAGCCGCTACCAGTACCTATTTGCGAAGTGCTTCGTGTAATGGTGTCGCTAGTTGTTGTCGGCATCAGTGGTGTGCTCATCCTCTCCGTGCCCTCGTCCTCGTCGTCGTCATGATGATCATCATCACCGTGGGAAACAGCTCTCACCACATTATGACCATCATGACCAGTTGAGACTGTCTGTTGGTAAGCTAGCCACACTGTTCAAGCCCCTTCGGCAACACCTTGAAGACCGAAACCCTGACTTCCAGTGAAATGTGGACCCAGAGCTCTCAGTGAGCCATGAGTCCAAGACCCGAGAACTTCATGACCCCAAGCCCAAACCCTTTATGCGAAACAACTCCTCTAACGTCAAGCCGAACCGCCATCCCAAGACCCTTGTTACGAACGAGGCCTCGCAGCCTAAACCCCCAAAAACTTCTAAGCCTTCGCGAGCCCGAGCTTCAGGGTATGACGCCATGACGATTGCGCCGAAGGTGTCCCGGCACCTCTGTCTTCCTGGCTCTCGAACGGCTTGAGCACCCTAATTCCCACAGGCATTGAAGTTTTCATGTACTTTTTTCACCGCAGCTTACATATTCAAAGCCCGAATTCCTGAACTGCACAACCAACCCTGCAGGGTTTAATCGAGCCCCAAACTAAAACTCCCATATCCCACGCCCAAAATCCCAAGTCCTAAACCCTATACATCTAAAACTCCACACCCCAGATGCCCGAATCTTGCAGTGCATGACAGGGAAGCCCTCGGCAACTGTCGCAAACTCTGCTACCAGTAGCTTACTGGAACGACGGGTGTATGAGTAATAAAGCTTTTTACTTAATGGTGTGGCAGCTTTTTTTTAGCTATACATGAACACCGAAACCATGTAATCTGATGCAGCCACAAGCAACCCTACCAAAAGCCCGACTTCAAGTGCGAACTGAAACGAACCTTCATATTGAAATATCTCAGCAGCGAACTTCCCACAAGCAGCTGGGATGGTGAGGGACCCAAGCAAGACTTGCTCTCCCTCGGCCTGTTGGGAAACCCTAAGGTTTTTGGTAGTTTGAGTGCTCGGAGTCAGAAGTGCGACCTAAACACTAAACCCTAAGACTTACTGGAAGCAGAAGCATCTCGGAGTCGTATCGCAACCCCAACCCCCCCAATACCAACTATCCTCTATCACCTTCATGCTTTGCGACAGGAGAAGCCAGCGGCGGAGCGGCTAGCCTAGAGCATTCTTGCCGAAAGGTTTTAAGGATTAGGACTTTGAGTGTAGGGCTTGGGAGGGAGGGAGGGAGGGAGGGAGGGAGGGAGGGACAGAGTTGACAGTTGAAATGAGCTCCAGGAAGTGGTAGCATGGTTCAGGGATGATTAAGGCTAAGGGATGACTGATTTTGCTTTAGCCGCATTCGCATGATGATGTTCCAGCTTTCTGGCTTCCGCTGCAAGTCCGAACCCTATAAAGCCTAAACCTAAAACTTTGGGTTGCAGGGAGGGTGTATTGAAGTCGCAGAACTAGCGACATCAACGACGTCTGCCATGCCTCCTGTGGTCGACGCGGCTGTGAATCCATCACACATCTAGGGTTTAGGGCTTAGGGTTTAGGGCCCCTACTCCGCCACCATGAGCCATCCAGTGGTCACACCTCTGACTCAACCCAAGAATCCCCAAGCACCCTGAAAAAAACAGGAAGACCTTGTTCCCACATCCAGAACCCGAAAGCCCAAAGCCAACGGCAACACACCAAAAACAAGCCCTCATGCCATCTCATGATCATAAAGCCCCTACGCCCTGCACTCTAACAAACCCGAACCCTGAAGACAAACTAAAGCCGAACTCCCAAGGGTGTCCTCTTCAGCCACGGAAGGCCCTGAAGCATGAAATGTCCGTAAATGCTCCAAGCAAGGCTTTTGGCCTCAAGCTGCTGTATTCCCAAGGCGGGTAGGTGCCAGGCCCTATTGAGCCCTTCTGTAAACCCTACATCTTACAAAGCCCAAGCCCCAAATTAAGCCCTAAACAAGAGCCACACAAGCCCGGAAACCCTGAACCCCAAACCCTCAACCCAGAGCCCCTAACCGGCCCTAACCCAAAACCCTTTGACAAAAGCCCCAGAAAGCCTAGCGACCTTCCCAGGAAGCCCGCAGCACCCACGCAAGTGACAGGGCCTGCGGCTGTCACGCAGGTACACTTCTTTTGCCTACTTTTCGTCGATTATTAGCTGAACCCCCAAAGCATGCAGAATAATAGCCTTGTGTAGGTGCCGGGCCCCTAACTTTTGCTGGTTTAGGTCGGGTTTAGTGTTTAGAGCTTTAAGAGCTTACCGGGCTTTATAGGGCGTTCTTGGGGGGGGTTTTCTAAAGCTTTATATGTGAGACTATCGGTCTTTTACAAGGCATTACAAGGGGATTCGGCTGTTCGTGCTTAAGTTGGTCAGTTGGTTTTGGTTGGTTGGTTGGTCGGTTGGTTGGTCGGTTGGTCGGTTGGTTGGTTAGTTGGTTGGTTGGCTGGTTCAAAGACACTGGCGTGCCATCTCTGTGCAGAGAGATATGGGGAAGGAAGAGGAGGAGCACTGGGTGCTCAAGACTTCAGTATTGCTGAATGAGTCTGGTTTAAAGACCATGTCCTTGAGGAAGTTATCCTCTCGAACCATAAAGCCTTTATAATCCTCTATGCGCTACCGGAGCCCTCAGACCCTACTGTACTTGCTTTCGGGGTCCTTGTTATGATTTCCTTATATAAGTCCTTAAAAGGGTAGGGTTTCCGGGTAATTAGTAGGGGAAACCCTCAACTTCAGGTTGACGCTTCGGCTCTTCCAGGGCTTCGCCACGGAGAGGTCTAGGATTCCACGCCGTTGAGCAGCGTTGAAACGTGGCGCCTGCAGCCATAGACCCAGATCGGTCGCGACCCTAAATGCTAAAATCCCACTACACAACCCGAAACCTTATGAAGCCTAACCTAGGGTTTAGGGCTTAGGGTTTAGCCAAACCTTGTGTGTACAACCTCGAGACGAGAGCTCGGGCGGCTTGGAGAGACACCAAGCCTGGCAAAGCCCCCCTAGCACTCCCGAAAGGCCCCCTAAGCCCTAATTTTAGGGCATTAAATACGTACCAATACCATGTTGGGGGGGTTCCTTATGTATAATTGTAGTATAATCGGCCCCGAAACCCTATTCTAATTCTTAAGGCCGCTATATGAAACCCCCAAATCCTAAACCCCGAACTCCAGACCCGCAAGCCCCTTCAGTAGAAGCCGAAAGGTTGGAAACCCAAATCGCCTCAATCCTGAAGAGCAGCGTATAGGGATTCCCAGCACTGATTGTCCTTAATCCTGTTTCCAACTTTTTGGGGGTTTATTTTAAACCTGAAGAGCAAATTTTAGGGATTTCCAACACTAATTGTCCTTAATCCGGTTTCCAACGTTTTGGGGTTTATTTTAAACCGAAGGCGTTGCAACGACAGCTGCCGGATGGCTGGGAGATGCGCAAGTCTAGGCTCGGAGATTTAAGCCGCTGACACTTGTCCAACCACGGATCTCTCGGATCCGAAACCAGAGAACTTCTGAAAGGTTTTTTTTGAGGTTTCATAAAGTTTGAAGACAGAGAGTCAATGTGTACTACCAGTAGTATACGTGATTATTAGTGGAGATAGATCCCAAAAGATCGTGCCGATGATATGTCTGGGTGCCTACTTCCATCATGGTACTAGACATGCATCTTCTGGGCAAGGTTCTAAGCAACGTTTCTTCATGCTGTTGGTGCAAGAGAAGGACTAAGAGTCCCAGCATTCCAAGACACTTCCCTTAAAAGTAACCGTTAGCGCAGGGTCAAGCTGTAGGTTCTGGGTTAAGGCGGGCTATGGTAGGACCTGAATCCGAAGCCTACGCGCGGCTCAGGGCTCCTCGGATTTTCGGGTGTTGGGGTTTGGGCTTTCGGGTTTAGGCTTCCTAATCAAGGTTCAGGTTTTACGTAAGCCTAATTAATATAGACTCTACACACAATAAAACCTGTGTAAAACCATCCGAGCCCTCCTAAACTCCCATCAAGGCCTTCCGAGACCCTGAACATGTTTTTGCCGGGCCCGCCCAAGAATTAACAAAAGCGCTCTCAACATTTGCCGAAGCCTCTGCAAAACTCTAAAATGAAACCCTAGATCCGCCATCATTGAATTGTCAGAACTCCCCCCCCCAGCCCCCCAAAACTGACCTCAAGAGCGGGTCGCGCTGGATCTGGGCAGGAGCACCGGCAAAACCTACTATGCCCGCAGCTTACTCTGGGATTTGGGGATTGTTGGGGTTCTTGGGGTTTCGTCGGGGGTTTCATAAGTGGTGTTTACGTGAGCTTTACTGTAGTACCTGAAGTCCGCAGATTCTGCCTGTTGTGGAGACACTGTCAGTTTGAGACCTCAGTGCATGCAGCATATATATATATACATATGACTGACAAACGATAGGTTTCGTCTGCTCAGCTAGACAGAAATGGTATACAATTGTTGCTCGCATTTGGGGACACAAAGGGCCAAAACCGTTAAACCCTAAACCCTAAACCTTAAAACCCTAAACCCTTAAGCCCTAAACCCTAAAACCCTAAACCCTAAACCCCCCAACCGTTTTCAACGAAACCAGCCCAGTCAGTCGGCCGTGTACATCTCCGACCAGAAGACCCCAAGTTCTCCCAAGACCAAAGGTTCTCTCAAACCCGAAACCCCAAATGGGTAGTTCTCGAAATTAGGGTGCCTTTCTAGGTCCCGAAAATAGTACGGCGCCTGTATGAAAAGGACCCCAAACGGGACCGTAATTTAGAAGACTACCCCACGCAAGCCAAGCACAAGGAGACCCGGGGACTGGAAGCTTCGACTCAGTTCGCGATTTTGTGTTGCCTTCCAGCTGTTTCGAAGGACCTTCTGACTACTTTGCATGCAACAACGGCTGAAGCGTCTGCTGGCCTATGTCCACACACAGACAAACACGAACACGCACACACACACACAGAGACACACACACACACAGAGACAGAGACAGAGACACACACACACAAGCAAACACACACACACACACACCGACACACCCATCCATGCTGCAATGTCTGTCGAATGCGCATTCGGGAAGCAACTGGGGACTGGGGACACTGACCCTGACCGTAAGGCATTTGCATGACAGACTAGACTCGCGTAAATCGGGACATGCTCTTTCGGCTTTGGGGGCACTGCAAGGGCAGGCATACCCGTTGTGCCTGTGTCAGGTGTCCGAGCTTCTGGTGTGGGAGGGATCGGAAGATAAGGAACCGTTTTTAAGCATCGAAACAGAATGCCCAGTTTGAAGAACCCCCCCCCAAAAAAAAACAGATCCTGCGCGAGGTGAATGAGAAGCTGGGAAAGTCCCAGTTTGAACCCCCTGCTGGCTCCACCATTGACAAGAAGGCCCCCCCGCGCAGAACACTCCCCCAGGGTTTGATATAGAAGCCTAAACCCTAAACCCTGAATACTTAGGGAAGGCCCCTACGGTATGTTGACCCCTATATTTAGTCCCGGCCCCAAAGCCTCATAAACCTGATTGCTTTGTGTTGAGAGACTTGACATAAGGATGCAGAGCTTCGGAGAGAAGGAGTCGAGTCTCATATAGAGACATAGACCACCTCACGTCCCAAATCGGGTATTATTCATATAACTGGAGTCGTTGTCCTTGGTCTCGGAATCCCATCAAGATTTCCGAGGCCCCATCAAGATTGTCATGCCCAATCGCTAGTCTAAGCTCTAAACCCTAAAGCCTAAGTAGACTGCTTTTGTCAATGCATCTTGCTGTTGGTGAGTGGAGTGAGCAAGGCTTGCTATGACCAGCCAGCTAAACGCCTTGGATTTCAAACTATCCTAAAAAGTGAAGGAGCTGGGCTCCCCAAAGAGATGCATGGATATATATATATATATATTTACATATGATGTGTATATACACGTATGTATATATATATATATGTATGTATGTATACACATGCATATGCATAATTTCACATATATATATATACACACACATTTATTTGATTATCTATATAATTACTGTAGGTATGTATATGTGTATATATGTATATACATATTTATTATTTGTAGTTATATACACATGTACATTTGTATACTATATGCCAATACAAACAGAAAAGGTATCTGCAAGCATTAGGCGGCTAGGTTCGTGTCTTCGATTCTCTCTGAGTTATGGCTAGCAGTCACAGGTTTCCGTTAAATATGTTTTCATCAGTTTCTATGGAACTGGACAATGCCTTGGTGTGTGCGTGTGTGTGTGTGTGTCTAGACTTAGTTGTTTTGAAGCCCTTTTAACTTCCACTACCTTATCACCCTGTGAAATGAGTCGGCAAAGACGCATGCAAAGCGTCAATTTTGCATTTCTCGATCCTACGCCTCAACCTCTAGTCTAAGGGTGCGAAGTATCCAATAAATACATAGGTAGTTGGGTTTTAGATAGCAGTTTTTGTAGGTTAGTATAAACTGAGAATATCTGTGGTTCTTGGACTGTTGCTTAGGGAACTGTGACCAGGCGGACCCCAAAAAGAAGAAAGCTGCCACCAGAAGCAAGGCCTCTTCCGGTGATTCAGGGCTTGTGAAGAGTTTTGGGTGTACGGTTTAGGGTTCGGGAAATGATATGGGGTGTCTAGCTCCAGAGTTACCAGAAGGGACGCTGATTTGGGGCCCTGACTTCGCAACCGGCATTGCAAACTTCTTGTTCCCCATATCGTGCCAAAGACTGGGTGTAGGAAAACCAGCCACAAGGGCAGGCAGTAGACGTGCATGCCGGGAGCAAGAGTTCCTCTGTCGTGAACCCTTCGAAAACGTAGGTTAGGTGTAACAACTACGTGTGAAATGTACTGTGTGCAAACTTCTACAATTCTACAACCGAATCATATGCTGCGGACGTACTTGGTTGCCTTGGGCTTTCGGGGCTGCGCGAACTCTGAATTTCTCTGCTGTGGGCATTAACATTGTATACCCTACTAGGACACCAACGGACAGCGCGCACGACCGCGGAATCTTATATGAAATTACGGGGTACGAATGCTGTAGGAGCATGGAGAACCTCAAGCCACATACTTTTGGAATAGCAGATGCACCTTTAGAGGGCTGGATCTAGAGGGCTAGGTTGCATTTTTTATGATGCTCAAAGCTTTTCTGTCGCAGCCGTTGTTGGTGAGGGCGAGGTCTTTCTTAAATATTGGTCTGGCATGAAAGCCTAAACCCTAAACCCCCTCATGAGCCCATGACGTTTGTTGAGAGTTGCCAGACTCTTCGTGTTTAGCGCTCCCGGAGTCTCTATGCAGCCTTGGTTTGAAGAGCAAAGAGACGGTCCCTTCTTGTCGTATCTCTTTGTACCATCCCCCTCACTCCCTAAAGTCGAACCTAGAAGCTTCCTGTAGCCCGACATTGATCGGTACTCTGTCGGTATTCTGTGAAAACAGTTTAAGCTCGGGCGCTTCTGTCATGGTCAACTATGACTCTGCCTTCCGCCCGGCCTCTGGAAGCCTGGATCATGCAGCCTTCGTTCAGGGATTTAAGAGTAGAAGTTTGCAGCAAAGCCAGCCCCAGCATCCGCCATCGAGATTGTTGACAGCCCCAGTTTTCCTCAACGGCCCGAAGCCTGAACACCTAGAGGAAGTTGAAAGATTCACCACATGCTGACCTCAACTTCATGCAACCTTAGCGCTAGAAACCGTAGGGCCCCTCTGGGACTTCGGGATGCCATGGACACGGTGAAGAGACTGCAGCCTTCCGTTCGGGAGCTCTCCAGCAAGGATCCGACGGCTCGCAGTGATGCCGCCAAAGACCTGGCTGTGATCGCGACCTGGCAGAGGGATTACTACAGAAGCCTCAAGAATTACCAATAGTATTCCTAGGGTCTCTAATTATAGCTATACTGAAAGATAACCCAACAAAAACCCCATTCTAATCGTGAAGGCCCCTATATTAGCTTTTAGGGTTTAGGGGGAGCGGGCGGGAGAGGGAGGGAGAGGGGGGGAGAGGTTCGAGATGTACGGCTGACAACTCAGAGTTGAAGTGGTAGGGGCTTCGGGGTTTGTAACCCCAAGAAGAGGGTTTTTGAGGGTGTTTACTTCGGCTTCGGGTTTTGTAGTCTCAACTAGCCTAAACCTGTGCGAGGTGAAAGAACATCACTTGTATCCCATCTTGCTGGTGCAACTGGATGGCTTGAAGCCCCTCATCAAGCTGGTGTCGGCAAAAGAATCTTGGGTAAGTTCTATTCGGGCGTTTAGGGTTTAGGGGTGTGGTCTTGTCAACTTATGTTGGATATTTTACCGGGGTGAGTTTTGCTAGCAGGCCTAATGTCACGATTGCTTTCATCAGAACTGTCGCCGTGCTTCTGATATGTTGTGGCACCTTTTGATTGTATGACGTTGCGCACTGCCACGGTTGTGGCTAGTTCTAGTGTTCTTGCCATTTGCTACCATTGTGAAGCTGGCGTTCGTGCTTGCATGCTACTGCTCTGGATATACTACTGTAGCAAGCCTTCTTGTTGCGATAGCTGGAGCATTTGTCAAGTGAGCAGCCAAATGCTTACGCATAGATTCGACCTGCGATCAGTATAATTGACGCCCTCCTCAGCACATATTGCAAGACTGGTAGTTGTAGTTCTATGAAGGCCCTGTAAGAAGGCAGCGGGTTTAAGGATGCATGCAATCCCAAACAGCCATGGTGGTAATTCGAAGAGGCGCTGATACAAGGACGAGGTGTCTCCCTGAACCCCCTCGAAATCCCTAGGCCATAAAAGTCTTGAACCACCAAACCATACAGCATAAAAGTACATTCGAGTGCATATGGGAATCCTTTGGGAAGGCAACGAGGAGGCCTAGGAACTTTCGCCTCGTGCAGCAGTAGGGTTTATACAGGAGAGTTCAAAAAGCCGGAACCCTTAACCGAACCCTCGACCCTATAAGATCAAATCACGGTGCACAGGACAAGATGCATCTCAGGGACGCTGCAGAGACCCAACCGTAAGATTCGAGACTTCGCCCAGCTAACCGCAAAGCCCATGACCCTGAATGTCCCAGCTCCTGTGTCGGCGCTGAAGCACCCCAATCCCACATGAACAATATCGCATCCCTATGAATTTGATACGTGTGCATACATACAGACGTACGTACATACATACATACACGTACACGTACACGTACACATACACATACACATACACGACATACACATACACATACACATACACATACACATACACATACACATACACATACACATACACATACACATACACACACTTGTGTATCTATATAAAAATGTATATGTTTGCTTATGCGTGCATACATATTTTTGGCGCATTACATGTGTGTGTGTGTATATATATATACTTTCATATAAGCTGCAGGGTGAATATATGCCGTCATGCGCAGATTTAGCAAGCATTTGTCTCATGATTTTCAAGGCTTACACTTTAAGCCGATTCAGGAAAAGGATGCCCAAGGGGGCATGGAGCGCGCAAACGCCGCCCTGGCCCTTGGCCGTTTTGTATCTCGCTTGATACCAAAGCAGCATGATCCCTAAGGCTCAAAATAGACCAAAAGCCCTATACAGTAGCGCCTTGGGCCCAGAAGCCTTAGAATATGAGTCCCCAGAGGCTTCGGGGATGAGTTTACGGGTTCGGGCTTCAGGGGTGCAGGGCGGGTTGTAGGGTTCCCGTTTGAGAGTTTAGGGTTTTGCGAAGTTGCCAGTAGCCGAGTACGAGGGCCTTGGGCGGAATCCCGAGCCCCCTAAAAGCGCCGAAACTCTGAAACGGCAAGCCCTAATGCCCCAATGGAACCCAGTCACCCTGCATCCTAAACCTTTCAGCCCCGTGACCACAATCCCGAACCCCCCCCCCCCGAATGACAGCACACAATCATACAAAGTCCTGGAGCCCGTGTTCCCAGAGAGGAGTATGCTTCCATGTGTAGCCCAAGTTCCCGCCAGGGGAATATGCATACCTGAAGCCATATCAATATCGACGTTCTGGACGGAATCCTTGTAAATTCATTGTGGTACCTTTCTATGGTGATCTTTATACGTTTACTTTCCAGGTTTCTTTATAGAGGCTCTACGCAGTTCTATTCAGAGGGGGTCTGGGGGATGTTTGAGGCGTTTTCCCTGAAATTGAATGGTTTTTTGCAACCAGCCCAGGCCAAGAGCAGCAACAAGCACCGCGAGGACCGGACTGTCGACTGCATTATGCTAAACCCTAACCCTTCAACCATGTGAGACTGTTATTGTTTTTGTGTTTATTCTGACTACACTGGCTACCATTGTTGTTTTATTCTTTTCAACTATGGTTATTGTTATTGTTATTGTTAGTGGTGGTGGTGGTGGTGGTGGTGGTGGTGGTGCTGGTGGTGGTGGTGGTGGTGGTGGTGGTGGTACTACTACTACTACTACTACTACTACTACTACTAGTAGTAGTAGTAGTAGTAGTAGTAGTAGATGATGTTGCTGTTGCTGTTGCTGTTGCTGTTGATGCTGGTGTTGATGTTGCTGCTGCCATTGATGCTGATGTTGATGTTAGCGCTGCTGTTGTTGTTGTTGTTGTTGCTGCTGCTGCTGTTGTTGTTGTTGCTGTTGCTGTTGATGTTGCTGTTGCTGTTGGTGGTGTCGTTGTTGTTGTTGTTGCTG